>JAULBZ010001302.1:0-22957 GCA_032360805.1 Neoturris breviconis | reverse complement strand
AAAACCTGTTCAAAGTCAGCAAAATAACGTTAGAACAACGTTCACAACGTTATTTTTCTGACTTTGAACAGGTTTTTGCCGGCTGGTAATTTGGCTTGGCATTATTCGTAGCATATACCTTATCCATACTAATTTTCATGCCTATTAACTTTCGTACAACAAGAAAAATATATTTTTGCACATATTAATTTTTGTCCAATCACGATATTTGCATATTTTGTACGTATTTTTATACTATTTGTGCATGGAAAATAATTACACTCATTTAAAATGACAAAACACTCATTTAGAGCCAACCTCGTCCCCAGCCCCTTTTGTCTTTTTTTATTTTTAGGTCCGAGAAAAATAAAAAAAAGTCAAAAGGTGCTGGGGACGAGCTTGTCATTTAGAGTGGCAAGGGGTCGAGTATTTTTTAAACTACATTTTCACGCACATCATTTTGCGCGCAATTTCTGTACTAAATATTGCACAATAGGTAATGATAGTACAAGCAAGATAATCCCATTGTGATGCATCTTTATTTCTACTCTACAAAAAAACAAAAAGCATTTACGAACACAGATAAACTCAGGTCAGTGCATATACGTGGAGAAATATAGTACTATATAACGACATCATTTCATTATGATATCACCGTATAACCGGCACTAAGAAACGAAAATGACATATTTCCATTACTTGTGCATAAAAGCTGACTGATAGACTGAAACCATAGACTGAACGTTAAAAGCTCGAAGTGCGTATCGCAAACGTTTATGCTTTTTGCTCATTCCGGTCATTCCATCGACATGATTTTGTTGCATACCATAGGCATATATGGCACATGATATATTTCACAAGTAAGAATTATTTCAAAGAAAAAAATAAAATAAGTAAATGATAGGTGTTTGGAAAATAAAAACACAAGTGTTTTTAGCGACATATCCGTAGAGCTTACGACCTATACTTAGGTCATTATCAATACTACATTATACAACGAAACGACAAGAGATCAGTCATTTTTTTTGCTTCTTCTTCTTTAACCATTGGAAAAAATGTACTATTAAAATTTAAAGGTACTTAAGGATCATAAAGTTTTATCAAACCATGTTTTTATGACTTCAAAACTTTAATTATTCCCAGTATGAATTAAAAATATAATGGGAAATAAAGAAAGTGTTTTAATATAAAGTTCAAGAAAATAGAGTCTTAATTGCATTCTTATAGTGCAGGCCTCTGAATTCACGATGGCATTCTTCTGTCGAGGAGCACCTTTGGAGGCTAATAGGCCAATAGGCTGCAAATTAGTCTCTAAAGATGCTCTTCCGCAGAAGAAAGCCGACGTGAATTCAATTGCCTGTATAGTGGCTAGTGTACATTTCTCATTAAATTCTAACATATGGTAGAAACAAGTCAAATTTAAAAGACAAAGCATGTAGCCTGTGAATATTGTATTGCCTATGTACATAGTCTATGCATACGTATGCATATTGCTTATGCATATATCATGCATACATGTCTACTGCTCTCAAAATGTCTGCCCCATAGTCATTTTTTGCTTTTCTTTCAACCACTTCCAAGCCACATTTACAATTTATTTCTAGCTTCAATGTTTCAACCTCGTTCCCAGGGCTTCTTCTCTCTTGACGTTTAACGCTTTGAGAAAAGCGTCTCATAGCGTTAAACGTCAAGAGAGAAGAAGCCCTGGGAACGAGATGTCAATGTTTATATAAATATATTAAGTTTTCTGAATAAATTTACAATGAAAATCACTAATCAAGCTACAGTCGCGGAAACGACTTTAAAAGAACGACTCCAGTCTACAATCTTGGCCATAAATATTTGAAATTCGTGCAAAAATTCTAAAACTCACATAAAAAGCCTTAAATATTGATTAGAAAGACGAACGGCGCGGTTCGAAAAGCCTGGTAATCCATTAAAATTCGCATAATGTCTCATTACTTTTGGCCAAGATTGTAGCTATTCATAGGTTGTCTCTGGTGTTGTTTGATATAGTCATTCCTTTCGTATCATTCTGAATAAGATTTTGCCCAAAGTTAAGTTTGTTATTATCACCAATTGAGACTATAATATGATATATTTGTGTATTTTCTGAGCACATGATGATGCGATTCTGTAGCGATTACAATTTAGCAAGATGGAACGGCATTGTTCCAATAGCCTGATAATTCGTTAAAATCCGCCTCATAATTTTTGGCTTAGATTGTAGCTATTCATATGGTTGTCTCTGGTGCTGTTTGAAGTAGACACTATAATGGTATCCTTTGTTTCATTTATTTGTAAGTTTGCTGAGTTAGTTATTATCCCCAATTAAGACTGCGGTGTTTCTCGAAGGCTTCTAATATTTTGTGTATTCTCTGATCACGTGATTTGTTGATTCTTTTAGCGAATAACACAGAGTGAAAGCCTACTGAATACCATCCCGTATTTCTCCGTATTCGGACTGTGTATTGCTATTCAAAGTCAGTAGTAAAGACGCTAGAACAACGTCGTGTAAACTTGAACCTTCTGTTTAGTTGAGGATTAGAAAAGAAATTAATCATTTCTAATCTCATTGCTTTGAAATTGGCCTGTTTTTCTTCCAATTGATTGCTTCCTTTTGGTCCGGTTGCAAATTCGTTACTTTAAATGTCGATTTCCATTAGGCGAAAAATTCGTGTGCTGTCAATTTCTGCCAATGGAATGTCTTCTTTTGGCTTTCGCGCGTAATTTCCCGCTTATGCTTGCTACAACAAATAGTGTCCATTCGAGTCGAAAATAAAGGTAAAATAGCTCAACCTCGTTCCCAGGGCTTCTTTTCCGCTTTTTGTCATGCAGTATCTAATTAACGTCAAAGAGACGTCATTTCGACGTTGGTTTGGACGTCGCGAACAGGTGGGCAGAAAAAGTCACGAAATGTTTTTTGATTCTATACATGGAACTATATAATTTTTTCGAGAAAAAGATTTTAAGAAAAATAACAATATTTACATTATGTATAAATAAATAAACAAGTTTTCATAAAACTATAACAACCTGGGGACCAGGTTTTTTGATTTATACATATGATACATTTACAAGTCATTTTGTAAGTGAAACAATTCTCAAAAAATTATTTCAGAATGTAATAGACCTTATCACAAAATAATGAAAACGATAGGTAGAACTTGTTGCAATGCAATACCTTTATTGCATTGCAACAATGGTTTCTTTTTTTATTGTTTGTGAATAGATCTATCCGATTAGATATTTACAAAACAATTATCGTAACAGTCCCGTGAGCAAAAACTTGTTCAAATTCCGCAAGAACGATATTGAAATCATTGTTTAAGCGTCTTTACTGCGGACTTTGAACATGTTTTTGCCCACTGAGAACGACTAAATTCACGTAAAAATTGTCAAAAAACATTGTCACATTGTAGGCATGTTATTTTTTCACTGTGAAATAACTATGGAAATTCGCTGTAAATCATTATCAACGAATTTATGTCAAAAATAAAATGTTAACTATAACAAAAATAAATATAATTCTGCCCAGGGCTAATTATCTTAAAAGCCAACCACGGGTTGACCACCGTTATAATAAATCTATTCGGAAATAATTCTATCAATATGGTACCGCAACGTGAATACATCCCCTGGAAGCAGGTGACGTCACTTTCAACCAATGTAATGGCTTCATTTAGAATTCGCGGGAACGAATCCGCCTAGTGGAAATCCGCCTTTGAGGAGTTATATAAGGCCCAGGCCTCTGAATTCACGACGGCATTCCCCTGTGGAGAAGCATCTTTGGAAGCTGGTTAGTTTGCAAATTAGTCTCCAAAGATGCTCCTCCACAGGAGAATGCCGCCGTGAATTCAGAGGTCTGAATGCCAGAGTTTATATATTTTGGATTTTACAGAATTAGAACAGCACTCACGAGCTTGCATTTAAAACATAATTGCATAACGTTGTGTGACTGTAAATAAGTTATATCTTTGTTCCCCATACATTCAATATCGGACGACTTCGTATCAACAAAAACTATTTGCTTTTTATGTATATGTATACTATGACAACCTTTACATGGAATCCCTAAATGAGCTTCATCCTAAACGACTTTGCATTTGATCAATTGCAAGTTTGTTTAGGGTGAAACTCATTTAGGGATCCATGTAAAGGCTGCCTAAATAAAAAAACTAAATGCATCAATATTGAATCAGAACTATAAACTTTTGTTTAAAAAACAGAAAAATAACAACAATAATAATATAGAACTAAAACCTAAACGGCATGCGACGCGTCTAATCAACGTCAACATGACGTCATTTTAACATCATATACTAATAAATTATTGGGCATTTACAAAACCTATCCCTATGTGTTGACACAAAGTAGTATCGGTATTCTGTGGAAATAATATCGCTTCATTTTCGTTCGTTGTTATCGATTTATATTGTTGCGCCTGTTTACGAGTTAACGATTTTTTTCGACTTGTTTTTCTTCTCAAACCATGTACGAAATAATCTAATTGTCCAACTTCTAATTCTACAAAAGTGAGTTGTCGTGCAACAGTCTAATGAAAAAAAAAGAAAGAAAATTGATACACTAAAATTACAAAGGAGAGTACTAATTCAACGATCTTGCATTTGATTGGTTTCTTCGTACCAAAACACTTGGAGAGAATTGAACGATGTTGCAATTTCATTAGTTACTTCGTAAAGAAACCAACCAATCGCAAACTAGTAGTTCTTATTTACAATTCTTCGCAATTATTCTAGCTGAATTTAGTTCATTGTATGTTCAATGGAATGTCCTCGTTTGGCTTTCTCGCGAACTTTCGGCCTACTGTAATGAAAATCAACCTGTAAGGTTGTCCAGGATCAAAACATTTGGCAAAAAATGGAGAATGAAATGTTTTGAATATTTAAAGAAACACAAAAGAAATATTATTCCAAAAAAAATTGCCAAAGAGGAAGAGTGCTGAATCAACGATCTTGCAATTGATTGGTTTCTCCGTACCGAAGAAACCAAATTGCAAGCTCATTGACTTAAAATTCTACTTCGTAGATTAATTTTTTTCAGATTTATTGATTTTGACTTCTTTAAAGCTGCTAAAATTTCCAATAGGCGAATCCGTTCGCGCGAATTCTAAATGGAAAGCTTGGTTACAAGCAACGTCACCTAACCGGTGATGGCTCCATGTAGAATTCGTGCTAACAAATTTGCCTAGCAGAGATCCGTCTTAACAAACGCAGACAGTGTATTAAAACCAAACAACTATTGTTACTAGTTATACTTCAGTCAAGTTTTCTTTTTTTTGTAAGAAAAGCTAGACATTTTGGTTGTAAAATAGTTTTTGGGAAAATAAAATAAGAACAAAAACCCTACTTAGAAAAACAACTGTTTAGAAGAGCCACTCCATCAAACTGTAAAAACATTGAAAATATAAGTTTTCAGAATTGACAAGTGACCCTCACTGATCATAAGATATCATCATCACAAATGACCCTCACTGATCATAAAAATATCAGAAAGTCTTTAAATGAGTGATGCTTTTTATCTAAATGTGGAAAATGTTTAGTCAAACAAAATGGCTGCCACACAGTGAGTACTGAAAACACATAATTTCCTATAACTTTTTATTAATTCGTATCTCTAAACATTATTCACCTTTATAGAATGAAACTTTCACCAAACTGTTACCTACAAGGTAGGTAAACTTTCATACCTTGTTTTTTTTGTTTTTTTATAAGCCTCAAAAACACAGAGAAACTAAGAAAATTCTATGCCTCAAATATAGTCATTTTAAAAACGGAGACAAAACAAACTTGCATAACCTGTCTTACAACTAAAATACCAAGATTACAAACAATGGAAATAAAACTTTCGAATGGCATCCAGTTTTTGTGATTTCAATATGATTTTTTGTCCCTTTTACTTTTTATTAACGAATAATTCTCTTTTTATCTAAATTAATTTTAACTAATTTTAAAAGGAATTGCTACAAAAAGTGAGCTTCAGGTAAAAAAACAAAACGTTTTCTTATATAGAAAAACTATATGCACTTCTCTTCAACACTCTTCCCCTGGGAACGAATTTTGGAGATGGTCCCTTATAAGCTCTGTACTCACTTTATCAAATTTGTCTAGCGAACATAATGAAGTTCCAGATACATCTATTAAAAAGGTTTTCCAATCTACAGCATGTTGTTTCAATTGAATCGTTATCTTCTTTAGAATTTTCTCCTAAATAAACAACATATATATCACTGTGGAGGAGGAGGGATATTGAGCATAGCTTTAGTTTTGTAGTCTAAAACCATGACCAAATTTCTCTGATCTTGATCTACATATTTTTCGAAATAAGAAATAAGAACAAATAATCACTGTGGAGGAGTGATTTTGAGCATTGCTTCAAGCTATAAATGCTCAAAAATCTCTCCTCCACAAAAATTCTTTGTTCTTATTTCAAACACTGCAATATTCTTTTTGGTATTTCATTTTAAATATAACACCTTTTGTTACTATGAACCAACAAAGAAAATTATCAACATGCCATACCTAGAGCTTTTTTAAACATACCTATTTTGAGCATAAAAGACTTTCATTTGGGCTCATGAAAATAGTAAAAGGTATCTTTATCTCTATTTGATGATTTATTTGAACACTTATTTGAAGACTTGATTTTTTTTCTAATATCAGATTTGAGTGATAATTTTGCTGAATAATTTGGACTCCCATACCTGTATGCTGGCATCAAAATTGTCCTGGATATGCCCCTGCAGTCCAGAATACTAAAACATCTCCACCTTAGAGACTGTCTCAAAAATAAAATCTACTGAGGAGAGTACTGAGTCAATGATCTTGAAATGGATTGGTTTCTTCATACCAAAGATCATTGACCTACTGCACAGATCCCTTACAACAGTGCTTAAAATAAGAGCAAGCAATGTAGAGTGATTTTTGAATGTAGCAATTGATTGTTTTGCTCATACTGAATCAATTGCCCAGTGGGCAAAAACTCGTTTAAAGTCTGCAGTAAAGACTCTAGCAAAGCTGTTCTAGCATCTTTACTGCGGAATTTGAACAAATTTTTGCCAACTGGGTGCGAGCTCGTTGAAAAAAAACAAGCCTGGATATAACTGCAGAACATCACCTGTGTAGAAGTGTTTCTAGAATATAGTTTTCAGATTCAATACTGAACAGGTCAAGACAACAACATTCCTTCACAGATTCTTTTTTAAATTTCTAATCTAAGAAAACAGTAGTCTCTGACAGTAGTGACAGCTCTGCTCAAAAATCACTTATCAGTGGTGATTATTTCTCCTTATATTGATCACTGTTTGACAACCTTGTTCATAATGTTACTTACGGGACTTGCTGTTGAAAAATCATCTACAAATTGTTCACAGCTTATATCAAGAATAGGATATCTTTCACGATCAATATCTTCAAAATCAGTGTCACCTAAGCAGTACAATAATAAAAATGACACGGAGGAACAACTTACAGTGAAAATAAAAGCAAATAATCAAGCCTGAATATAACTACTGGACATCACCTATGGAGGAGTGTTTTTTTAGTATAGTGTTCAGTTTAAAAGCTTAACACTATACTCAAAAAACACTCCTCCACAGGTGATGTCCAGCAGTTATATTCAGGCTTGATAATCATTGTGGAGAACAGATTTTTGAGCATAGATTCAGGCATGATTACCTACTCTTATTTCAAAAACAACTCCTCCACAGTGATCATTCGCTCTCATTTACGCCACTGCCTTCGGGACTCTCTCTTCCCCTCAACTACATTTACAGATAGGGGTTGGTAAGATAATATAATTCTTTGACATAGCAACTATGCTCTGTGCAGCAATTTCATTTTTATTCAATTTGGTTAAACTTAGTTTCTACCATCCAGCGAGCCAAAACTTGCACAAAGTCTGCAGTAACAATGCTAGAACAATGTCTTTACACTTGAACAAGTTTTTGTCCACTGGGCTATAGCCAAAAACTTTCTTTTCCACTAGGTGCATCTATCATTTGAATGTCTTCTTTTGGCTTTTGCACAAAAGTTTTTGCCTGGTGGAAATCCAGCTTTAAAAATGGTCTTCTTACATCTACCAAAAGTAAAAAATATAATTTAGACATTGTTCGTGGTGGTAAAATCTCATCATAGAAAAGAGACAGGTTTGAAAATAAATGTAACTGATATCTATGAAGGCTTATTTCAAGGTATTGGAGGTACATACACATTTTCAACAGCACAACCTGAGCTAATCCTTTACATGGTAATGCTATTTCACTTTCGATTGTAATGTAATTCCGAACACTGTCCCATACAGCATCTACATCACCGCATGATGTATCTACAGTCAATAATTTCTCGTCACTTTGAAAATATGTAAGAAACTCTTTCACTGAATTCAAATATATATTAAATCTACGCTGAGTCCTTGAGGTATCCATTTCATCAGAATTTCCTTTGTCATCAGATTGCCCTGATGCCGGGGCTTTTACACATGCATGAGTTTGGTTAATATTCGAGATAAGATGATCTTGATCTAATGATAGGTTGATAGCCATCAAAACAGGATGCTAGAAAAGAAAACAATTCAATATATAAGGGCAAATAATCATGGTGGTAACCTGTTTTGAAGGATTACAGGCTACACTCTTCTATTCCACAAAGAAGCTCAAACAAACTCGTGTTATCAGGAATACTAAGTTCAATGCTAAAAAATAAGAACAAATAATCACTATGGTGGAGTGTTTTTGAGCATAACTTTGGACTACAATACAAGTATGCTACAAAGAATTTTAAATGAACTCATAATCAGCTCTATTTTACATGGCCTCTTTGTTGATGGGGGAGGGGTCAATTTGGTCCGCAGTTATATTCTGGACCATATCTCTGTAACAATAGGTCAGCATTTTTTGATGACATCATAAATTGACCTACTTGGGGTAAAAATATGACATTTCCTTATCATCCCATATTACCACTGGAAAAATGAGGCATGACAAATATATTTTTGGAGATTTTCAAATATCTTCGATTAGAGGGGTTACCATTAGCTGAAATTTTAGGTAGTGGTTGACCCATTAGGGGCCAGGTGTGCTGGTACTCATTTTAACGACCACAGATGGATGTAAGGCTGAGTCTATGTTGAAACTTCAAAAATACCATGCAGGAAAATAACAACAATTCATCGGTGTTTGAGATAAGAGCAAATTATCACTGTGGAGGGAATTTTGAGCATAGCTTCTGGCTTTGTAGACTGAAGTAAAGTTCAAAAATCACTCCACCAGTGATTATTTGCTCTAATTTCCACCAGTCCATACCATTAATTCAAATGCCTTCATCTCCTTCTCGCAATTTTTTACGAAAGTAGGTACACGTAATAGGAATTTTAAATTCGGAACTATATCAATAAGAAACGTTTCACCAGTAGAATACTTTGCAATTTCATCTGATATAAGTTCTAAAACCCAGTGAAGCGTTAACTGTGATGAATCTTCTGACATGAATTTTTGAAGTTCTTGTGTAGCTGCTGTCCCAGTTCCTACTCCTGGGACATTTGTTAAATATTTCTCGCTTAGTTTTGCAAGGATTAAATCTTCTCCACAAATAAAACGAAAGTTGAACATTTCTATTAGATTGTTAACTATGCTTCCTTTACCCGAGCCAGGCCCACCTGAAAATATATGATTAAAATAAACATCGTTCACAATAAGAGCTAATATTCAATGTGGAGAAGGGATTATATAATTATACATAGCTTCAGGTTTTACAGCTATACTCAAAACTCCCTCCTCCACAGTGTTTATTTCCTATTATGTTGAACACTGATAATCTCTAGTTTTTAGCCAAAAAAGACTAAGTGCCCATTGTGCAGCCACCAGGATCGGAGTTTGATGTGAGTTCCGACCACACTTACATTAGAGACCATCTCCAAAATTTATTCCCAGGACAAGTCAACAATCTTGCAATTGCAAGCTCGTTCACTTTACCCTCTTCATCCCAGATTAATTTTGCTAATATCTGCTTTCTGAAACAAATTTTGGAGATGGTTCCTTACACAACACTTCACGTAGAGGGTACCAGAAGTATATGCAACCTTTTATAACTAGAGCTTAGTCAGCACTAAAACGCTGGTATGAGAATTGGCAACTATCTGTAATAGCCTGAAGCAATAGTAATATTTTAAAAAAAAAACCTTCACAGTGATTATTTGCTCCTATTTTAAATTGCAAAAATCCAGTGGAGAAGGGTGATGAGTTAACTTGAAATGGATTAATTTCCTTGGTCAGTGTTCGAAATAAGAACAAACAATTACTGTTTTAGTTTAGCCAATTATTTTCGAATTGGTATGGTAGTTTTCAAAAACAGTATTGCTCCCTTTGCAAAATTAAAAGATAGAACAAATTGGTAAAAGAACAAATTGATAAAGGATTTGATCAAAATGTTAAGTTAAATTGTCTCTGTATAGTTTGAAGGGGCCATGATCTGAGTGTAGTAATAGTAACAGTAGGAGAGTTCCAGTCACCAACTGCTCTCAATCTTAAGGTAGGGGTTAAATGTGTATGAGTGAAAGATATAATGAGGTGCACACTTACCATTGGAATGACAGCTCAGTTGGCAGACCGTTGAACAAAAATCTAGAGGTCGCCGGTTCAAATTTTGACTCAGTCCACTATTATTTCTGCACGCTTGATAAAATCTACATGCATGGTCTATTAAGTCAAGTGAGATGCTGAAGCCGCCTAGTTATAGCGAAGCTCTAGCCTCAAACTTTATTTGGCGAACTAAAAATCACTCTTATTTTGAACACAGTTGATATGAATCCCAAACTCAGTACTCTTAACCAGTCTAATTTTGACAAGCAGTGGTCGGAATAAGAGCAAATAATCGCCATGGAGGAGTGATTTTTGAGCATAGACTCAGGCTCCTTCACAGTGATTATTTATCTTATTTCAATCACTGATATATACTTACCAAATATAAATATAACCTTTTTGCTTGAGTTATCGAGTAGTATTCCATTTCCAACAGTGATTCCAACTGTTGGTTTTACTACAAGTGTATTACGACGTCCGTACTCTGTACCTCTTCTTCTTGTGGCATATGAGCTCTGAGTACAACCCATCCGTATAGGTTATTGCTAAACAGATAGAACAATATTACAATATTTATCAGGATCCAAAAAACGTATATATATATATTATGTAATAAAGAATAACGCAGAGCAAACAGACATTTGAATATCAGTGGTCAAAATAAGAGCACATAACCACTGTGGAGGAGTGATTATTTAGCATAGCTCCAGGCTATTTTTGGTATGATGTCAGGCATTTGATCACAACTGATATAGGTATATGGAAATGCTACCAATAATGGTGATCCGACTAGGACAAATCCTTTATGAAACGTCATTTTTTCAGTGACATCCCTATCTGATTTTACATCTTCAATATTACAAAAGTTACAAACATTTTGGCAAATTTTAAATTGCCAATATTTTTCACCAGACACCTATTTGGCCAAATTTAGGGCATTTTAGGGCACATTTTAAATCAGAACCAGAACCATAAAATTAGGTCACATTATAATTTTCAAAACAGTTTATTTTACAAAATTTCAAAAATAAATAGCTAAAAGATTTGAAATCAGAACTATAGAAATAGGTCACATACCAATTTTTATAAAAAACAAAGAATTTTTGGCCATGAAAGGTACAGTATTGAAAGTGGCCCATCAAACAAGTGAAAGTTACCTAAGCACACAAATGATTTGCATATGAAGATGATAGTTTCAGGTCAAAGAAATAATTATAACACAATTTTCAAGGTAAAATTATGTCAGGTCACTGTGGAGGAGAGCATTTCAAATCCAGGATAAACACCACACTCAAATTTTACACGGCATTAGGATTTCATGTCCTTATTAAGTTGATAAAGTTTCAAGTCAAATAAACAATTGGAACCCCTTTATAAGGTAAAATTATGTCAATTCACTGTGGAGGAGAGTAGTGAAATTTCGTATCCAGGATAAACACCCAAATTTTACAAGGCATTAGGTTTTCATGTCCTGTTGATAAAGTTTCAGTTAAAATAAACTTGGACACCATTATCAAGGTAAAATCGTATCAAATCCCTGTGGCAGATAGGGTAGTGAAATTTCAAATCATAATCTAAAGCAATGCTCAAAAATCTCTGTGGATATAAATTGCATACACACATTACAATTACATCATCATAGCATTATGTACACACCAAATAAAAAATAGTGAATACACCTATGCTATAGTATTAGTTACGTGCTTAAAGACTTTGTATATGTTATATACACTGTACAGGCAACAGTCAGATTACATGTATAGTATAGGGTATTCTTTAACTATATATGTTTTTACAATATTAATGTTGTCTGAAAATAAAAATTAATAGTTTTATCTATATATACATAAGATGGTTTTTGTTAGCCCTATTAAAGTTATATTTAATTAATAAATCCAATATAATAATAGGATGGTTTTTACTAGCTGATGTTATAAAGCACTGGAGAATAGAACAAATTTTCTTCATTCTTCATATTTTTATCAGATTCTTTTATTAAAAAATCTTCCTCTGTTGAATTGTGTATTGTCATTGTATTACTAATTTGCATTTTAGAGGCATTATCTTTTTATAAAATTCCTTTATTAAAAAATCTTCCTTGTGCTTTGTCATTATTACTAATTTGCATTGGGAGCGATTATAAATGTTATAATGTGGTCAAAGTCTCATAAAAAAAATCCAAATGTGACTCTGGTCAGATCTAAACTAAATTCAAAAAAGTTTTAAATCAACAAAAATCATCTCGTAATATTGCCTAGAATGCCATAACCAAATTTCAATTTAAGTCCTTTTTGCCCAAAACTTAGGACATACGAAATTTAAATATTTTTGGTGAGCCCTTCTAGAATATCGCTACGAATGCTGGTACCAAAGTTCGAAATAATGTCACTTCGGAAACATGGTCTATTAAGAAAAGCGTGCCGCTGTCACAGCCCATCCAAACATGTCTCTAAAAACATTGTGAGACTTTTAATACAGACTTTTTAGACTATGTCGAGGATTTTTTGAGCATATTTCTACTACCGTTATAAGGTACAGTAGTAAAAACTCAATCTGTTGTGTTGTCAACATAAGGGGCCTTCAACAAACGATTTTCATTTTTTTAACGGCTTTCTGGACGATTGGTATTTGATCCCCTCCCCTCTTAACGACCTCAGAAAAAAATTGAGACAAAAACACCTAAATTCATAGCAAACACGCTGCCAGGCTGCCCCAACCAAGATTTCTTCAATGATTTGATTGTAACCAAGACCAGATTTCTTTGCAAGATTCTTTACGATCTGCAAATTATCACCACAGTATATAACGTTCTTGTAAGACATATTTCTGGTCTGAAAAGCTACATCTAGTCTGTAAATCTTTGAAAAAATGAAAGCCAATATGGTAGATGCAAGCTGTTAGCGCGAGATGGGAGCAGAATGCATTTTTCTTATTTTTCAATGAAAAATGAATGCAAAACAATGCGATTGTCAAAGGCTCCTAACACACAACAGACTAAGATAGCAATTCCAGACAAAAAATAATTTGTTCACCCTTTAAAAAATATTTCATCAGAAAGTGCTTTTCTTCAAGACAAAAAAAATGAGGGGTCATTCATATTCATACCATTTACGGTTCTTAAGATATTTAAATTTTAAAGCTCCAAAAATGGAACTAATTTTGACAAAATGCATCGTAAATCATAGGAAGAAAAATGGCCGTTGACGGCACTCAAAAAATGCTGCCATTATAGAATATTTCAAACTTAAGAATAGAAGACATAGGAGGGATTTCAATTTTTTACTACACCTAGAACTACCGAGCCGAACCATAACCAATGCCTTAATATCGTCAAGTAAGTAATAATAATAAAGTGAAAATATCGGAAACCGAAGTTAAACACAAAATATTTTTTTTTGCCGTGGCCATACGGCGCCACTAACTTTTAAAATTGAAATTTAGCCATGAAGCACTGCTTATATCTAATGTTCAACTCTCCCAGCATGTTCCTCAGCCCCAAATTGATAAAAGTACAAAGTTTCAAAAAAATTGAAAGTTTGGATACGGTTCGGAATGTCAATTCCTATCCCCCGGTGAAAATTCCGAGTGGCCATGTCTGTCAGCAAACAAATTAATACCTATATGCGCGAGCGTACCATAGCGCAATGTTATGGAACCACATTAGCAAAGTAGATAACGACGAGAAAGCCAGTTTCCCACGCTAAAACATGCAAAAACTGCACCATGCTACCATAAACAGGGAAAGAGATATTAGCTTGTAAAGAAGGATGATTTCAAAGGTTTTTGCTGTGACGTCAAATATCCGATCGCATCTTATGGAAATGCTAACAAGGGGCCATCGACAATCGATTTTCATATAAGGCTTTACCACCTTTCCCTAACAGCGATAGAAAAAAAATTAAGAGGAGAACTTTTAGCTACTGCAGTGCGACGTAATAGCAAACACACTTCCCAGGCTGCCCTGTCTAATATTTCATCACCGATTCAAATATATTTTCAAGACTATAGATTCTTTTGCAAGGTTCTTTTTTGCGGCCTGCAAATTATCACAGTAACGTTATTGTAAGATATATTTCTGGTCTGAGAGGAGAGAAACCCTATATCTGGTCTGTAACTCTTTGAAACAATGAATACAAATATGGTATCACGAGATAGGGCAAGAAATGCTTTTTTTTTTGTTAAAATTTTCAACGAAAAATGAATGCAAAATGATGCATGGTGTTTCATACTTTTTTCTAAATTTTTAATGATTCACAGTTATATCCCCTCCCCTCCCCCCCCCCCCCCCCCTTTCCTAAATGGCATAAATTCGTTGTTAAAAAATATACGAAAGTCGATTGTCAGATTGCCCCAGTCTGCAAATTAAATTATTATAAGGTCATGTGCATCCATCACAGAAAAATGCATCGTCCATCAGGCTCAGGGCTTGCCCTAGTGGCAAAGAACAGAGCAAATAATGTATTTTGTGTTATAGAATAGTCTCATAAAACCACAAAATAAACGCTACTCATATACAGCTAGGTCCAGACAGCGGCAATAGGACTGCGCACTCACTGGACAAATTTCTCCTCAGAACTTTATCTTTTTTTAAAAAACCACTACTGACAACTTTAGAACAAGATCGCAAAGGCAATGCGAATAGAAGAGAATACTAGAACATAGTTATAATGAATTTTAAGCTAATTAGGCTTTTATACAATGTTAAAACACAAACAGAAGCAAATTTTTATCGAGCAGAAGAGATTCCACAAGGTGCTTTCCACATTTTTTAACTTGAATTTGCCCTCCATATTGAATTTATGAAATATAGTAACTGATTCAGACCGTACTAATCGTAATACAACATCAAAAGGTTATGATATATTGACGCTCAGTTGTTATGGAAATTAAGTATGCTGTTTACGTTTAGTCCGCGCACGGGCTTTTCGCTAAGGAATCGAACGTAGAGCGGCATTTATTCATTTATTTTCGCAAATGATTTTATATTTGTCACCTTCCGTCTCCGCGAGAAGAAATAGTTTACTTTATCGACAAAAAAAAACGATGTCTAGCTAATTGTCATCCAAGGAAGATTTACTTTACTTAAAGTTGGTCAAAATTTAAACAATTAATACCATAATTAAAATAGTTGAAATCAACACCACCGATTTTGGTCACATACCAGTTTTCATCAAAAACAAAGTACTTCTCATTTTTGGCCTAAATTGACCCGATTATTTCTTTTTGGCACAAATTTTGAAAAGTCACATCCCAATTTTCATAAAAAAAAAATCAATCTTAATTTTTGGTCTGAGTTTTGAAAAATAAATAACAGATTTAAAATCAGCACCATCAAATTTAATCACATTCTAATTTTCGTCAAAAACGAAGCACTCTTAAGTTTCGGGCTAAATTGGTCTAAAAAGGTATTTTTGGTTTGAATTTTAAAAAATGAATATCAGATTTAAAATCAGCACCATTATATCTGGTCACATATTAATTTTCCCCCAAAATAAAGCACTTCTCATTTTGGGCTAAATTGGTCCAAAAAATGTATTTTTGGGTCAGAGTTTGAAACCAAAGGTCAAATGATATCTTGAGTTGAAAGTAGAAAATAACTGTTTGCATTTTAATTGGCTCTTATCTTTATTGGGGCTCGTTTTACTTTCAGCCAATATGGTTATTATTCTATTAAAGAAAGATCTTTAAAAATATTTATCTAAGTAGTAAGTTATTAATCACGTGATCAAAAGTACAGAAATTCCCCATTGAGAACCACCATATAGGTGCTGGAAAGGACAGAAATTCCATTTTAGAGCCGTGTGTGTCATACGCAGTTTTAATAAATTAGCATTTGCTTTCAACCTCGTTCCCAGGGCTTCTTCTCTCTTGACGTTTAACGCTATGAGAAAAGTTAGAAAATGTCATAGCGTTAAACGTCAAGAGAGAAGAAGCCCTGGGAACGAGGTTGCATTTGCTTTTTGTAATGGTAATATTCAACGTCCTTCAGGATATTTAATCATTACTGCGGTGCTGAATCAACGATCTTGCAATTGACTGGTTTCTTCGTCCCGAAGAAACCAATCAATTACAAGCTCGTTGACTTTTATACCAAATGACAGTTTGTTTACATTGGTGTGTATTCAAATAATGAATATCGGATTCCCTTTAAAGTTGCAATGTCTCCAAAGAGTATTTGAATTCGCATCTGAATTCGCATGGTTCTAAAGAAAGGGCTAAAAAAATAAAAAAATATATATATCTAGCCAACAGACCCTCACAAAAATTCAGAGACCACCCCTTTCCCCCCTGAATTCAATGTGGTTTTTTTACAGCGGAAGACAACATTGATTGAGGGGAGAGAGGAGTAAGACCGAAATTGAACTTGAAAACAACATTTTGAATGCGATCTCAACGTATTTTGTGAGGGATTATTTGTTGTATATGAAGATGGGATAAAACAAAAAGTCAAGTGTCAAATATGTTTGGTTCAAATATAGTCACATACGATTGATCCCTTCTCTTTAAATTACGACTCCAAATTTTTTTATTTTTTTTATTGTTGGTCACCCAAAATATTACTAAAGAAGAAAAGATGAAAGATGTTTAAAAGAAATATAAATATAGAACTAGAAATTTGGCTTAAAAACTTGGTATAAAAAGAAAAAGAAATATAGCACTAGAAACTCGGTATAAGAATTTGTGGGTATAAAAGTATAAAATTTAGTTTGATTTATTTTAAAAAAAAATGTATCTTATTTACAAATTTGTAGAGTTTAGAGAATTATTTACATTGCGTTTAAATATCGCCAGATTTTATGAAGATTTTATTTGACGAAACTTTGTTGCTAATAGTTTGACAAAATAATGATGAGCCATTTACGACGAAAATAATTATTTGAGGTAACTTTGAAGTATGTAAATAATGAATATATCGGATTTGAAATCAGCACCATCAAATTGGGTCAGGTACCAGTTTTCATCAAAAATGAATCAGTTTTCATTTTTTGCCCCAATTTGCCCCAAAAAGATACGTGCGGTTCAAAAACATGAAAAATGAGTGTCAGATTTGAAATCAGCAGCACCATCAAATTGGGTCAGGTACCAATTTTCACCAAAAACGAGACACTTTATATTCTTGACTCATTTTTAACTGGTCTGCAAAATTTAAGCATGGACAGTGGATTTTTGATATTGAACGGTGAAGGTTTGCTTGAGAACCTAACTTGATTGTCGGTATCCTTTCACATGTTCTTCGTAGACATGGCGGAAAGCCAGAAGGGTGAGCGCAAAGTTAAATTCTCATACGGCTTAAGTTCTGATTACTCCCGATTTTATCATATAGCCGTGGTAGCTCTCTGAGAGATGTACGACTCTAGGTGTTCGGAGATGGTGGACGGTGGAATCCGGAATCCGAATTTTCTGCTCGAGCTGAGACGGGCTGAGATTTCAGCTAGGGCAGCCCCTTACTCGGTATTATTGGGGAAGAAGGAAATCCCCCTATTTCCACACTGTTATTTGAAATTAGGACTAGATTACACTCCAACTGATATTACAGTTGTGTGATTTTTCCAAAAAATTATAAGCGTATTCCCAAAGTATAGCCTTAATCAGATTAAACTTCTTAGTAAACAAAATCATTAAAATTATTCTATCAAGATATTTTCAACATTTAAGATTGATTTCCACTAGGTAAATATTCGCTGTAAAAACCAAAATAAGACATTCCATTGGTAGAAATTCGTCATGCAACGTCATGCGACATCATGCGACGTTGAATTCTGTAAATGGAATATCTTATTTTGGCTTTCGCACGGAATTTTTCGCCTTGGAGATAAATCTTTACAAAATTTTTATATGACAACATAACTATGATGAAAACTGAGATTTTTTAAAATACGATCCAGTTTGTTGTTTAGTCAAGAAATTTGAAGAGGTCGTAATAACAATAAAATTCCACATTCTTAAAATTGGGGTTACATTGGGAAAAAATAATCATTGTAGAGGAGAGATTTTTTGGCATAAAATTAAACAAAATCCTCTTTATTTCGCACAATAAAAGTGTCTTATTTCTTCATCAATTTATTGGAAGCAGGTGATTATAAAGAAAACCATCAAAACTCTTTAAAACTCATGGTTTTTAGATTTGACGCTATTCCAATTACGTCTGTAAGAGTACTATTTTAAACAAAATTAATTCAGGAAATTAACTTGCAAAAAAGAAAGCGTCCTATGGAAATCGCTATCAACTGGAAAAAAGCTATTCAAAGTCCTCAGTAAAGAGGCTATAACAACGTTTACCAGCGTCTTACTACTGACTTTGAACATGTTTTTGCCTAGTGGCTATCGATTACAAAACGACACACATGAAATCACACTCGCAAATCATATCAGAATTATACAAGATCGCAGCACGATACACAGTCCGGATAATACAGATCCGTGTACAGTAGTGTTCCATGCTGTGGTTAGGTAAATTCCTGGAGCAAGGAGTGATTTTTGAGCAATTAATCACTGTGGAGGAGTGCTTAGGGCTTTAGCCTTAAACTATGCTCGAAGATCACTCCCCCACAGCGATTATTTGCTTTATTGTTGCTGTCATTATTATTACTTTACAAAACATAAAGCACACAGCCTCACAGACATATTTTGATCATATGAGTGGTTGAAATGTGAGTGGTTGAAACTGTAAAATAGCTGTTAAAAACTATCAACATCTATTCTTTTGCAAATTTAAGGGTGACCCTATACTAGTTACGAGGGATTTATTAGAAAAGGCCTGGGTGAATGACTACCGAATAGACGACAAGAACGTTGTTCTAACGTTATTTTGGTGACTTTGAACAGGTTTTTGCCGACTGGGTACAGACATATGGATTGTGTACGGCCTAGTAAAGCGGCACAATCTGGTGGCTTACAGCGGATATGGCAGTTACGCTATGAATGGTTTGTATACTGAAGTATCCCGGAGGATCTCCACTAACAATCCATATCTCCACTAACCGAAATATTTTGTAGACAAAAATAAAGACATCCTATTGGTAAAAATTTACGTCACATGATGTATGATAACTAATGGCATTCGTACGGAATTATTCACCCAATGCGAATGCCGACAGATCGTTTGAAGTTAACAAATAAGGTTTAAACTCGTTTAATCAGATCATTGATCAGATGATAGAGACAAGTTATTCGAAGGTAACAGATAAGCCTTAAATTCATTTATTCAGATGATGAAGATAAGATAACGCGAAAGTAACAGATAAGGCTTAAGTTCATTTAAACAAGAATAAATCCTTGGAAATTTAAATGTAAAAAAATAATATAAAGATAAAAGAATGTAACCGCACCTCTCTGTTGTATCTTGTGTCTCTCGTATTGCATATGTATCGTTCGTCTCTCGTTTTGCATATGTATCGTTCGTCTCTCGTATTGTAGATGGTATCGTTCGTCTCTCGTATTGTATATGTATCCACAAGAAACAAGAAACGACTCGAAATGTTTCTTTAATTAGTTCTATCATGTTTTTGTTTGAAAGATTTTTCTTTTCTATACTTTTATTCTTTATATTTTATTAGAAGTTTCTCTACTTTTCAAAACATCTTGATGATACGAAAATGATATGAAAGTTACTCTCCTCCACATAAACAGTTTTAGGTTAGAAAATAGTTGGTTAATGAAATATTTTAAAATTAAGATCCGAAGGGAAGTGCACATATTTTGAAATTGATTGGTTTCTTCATACGGAAAACCAATCAATTGCAAGCTCATTGATATCACAACCTCTTCTTTGCAATGTTCAGTGGATAAGTCGCATTTGTTTTTTATAAATATATATTAACCCTTGTTTGTATAACTGAAATAATAAATCATAAATGTAATAATAAGGACTTGTAATCGGCTTCTTCTTACATTCTTCCCTTTCGTTATTTTTCGTACGTCGAACAACAGCTCTCATATTTCACTATTTTATTTTATTCCGCTATTGCATTCATTATCTCAACATGGCCTGCAACATTATCCCACAAGGTAACACACTTTATTCGCGCCACAACCCACACACCACGCAGAATGACCGTCTGTTTACCATAGAATAAACACAACGCGTCAGATAAAAGTGTTTATGCAGAAAACATTGTGGTATCGAGTCTAGGGTCCGATGAAGCTTCGACACTACTGGTCATTACACCAACCCACTCTTAAACCCTCCGGAAAAAGCCGATTACGAGTCCTTATTATTACATTTATGATTTATTATTTCAGACAAACAAGCACTAGGAGGGAGGTGGAATCCTCCCCCTCCCACATTATATTATAACTCTTGATTGGAATGCACTATAGAGTTCTAGTTTTTATCCTTTAGACAACTTTTCCAAAAAAAGTTTTCCGAAAATCCGTCCCTATCCCTCTTAATCACGCCCCATTTTTTTATTTTTAATTTTAGGTTTTATGTTTAACCGACTTATAGTCCCTCCCCCAGAAGCATTATGTATTATGTTAAAAATTAGAATATCCGTGCCAATATTATGATATCATATCACAAGGAAGTCCTTGGAGATTTGGGAGGTCTAAACCAGCTCTATGTATCATCTTCAATCATATGCTTACTTTCTTTTATGATAACTTTAGATCCTTGTTATCTTCATTTCATCGACCATGGTTCCAATTTGATAATTTAGTGTCTTTATGTAGAAGCTGTTTTTGTGTGTGTGTGATGCACTTGATAATTGCTGGGGATTTATGGATGGAACATTAAGAGCATGTTGTCATCCTAGTTTACACCAAGGGTTTTCTTATAATGGTCATAAACGTAAACATTGCATCAAATGTCAATCTGTTACATGTCCTAATGGCTTAATAGCTCATCTTTATGGACCAGTGGAATGAAAAAACACATGATGCCACTCTTCTTGTCGATTCTGGTTTTCTAGAAACTCTAGAGCGTAATTCTTTTGCACCTGATGGTTCTCCACTTTGCATATATGGTGACCATGCTTATCCTTTTAAGACTCACTTACAAACAGGGTTTGGTGGAGCGAATTTAACCGAGGATGAACAAAAGTTTAATGAAAGTTTAGTGGTTTTGTCTTTCTTAAACTGCTTACAAATGTTACAAATCTGCTCAGCAGACAAGTTTGAAATGTTATTAACTTTTTTTCCGCTTTCGCTTTGTTGCGCCATATTTGTTTATATTTTTTTTTGACTTCCGACTACCCCTAAATCAATTGAGTATGCGGGATTCGTATTCAGAAGTTCTGAATAGATCTGGAAATTAATATTACGTTGAAATTTATTTTCAATAGATGATCAATCTTTAAAACCGATTTCCTCAATTTCGTGTTACTTTGTATTTCGGAGAAGTAAGTAAGCGAGTAAGTAAGTAAGTAATCGGAAGTTTAATGTCCTCAGGGAATCCACATCAGTTCAGTGGTTCTTCCTCCTATCCGACTGTCGACTAAGTTAACTCACCGCTAGAGATACGTGAAAGCATCGCTCTAACTTGCCCCAGGCCAGCATGCGGTCAGTTGATGGCTCCTAATGGACTGAGTGCGCTGCATTTAAAGCGCATCGGAGTGGGAGTATCGATTCCAGTTTCTGCAGCGGGATTTGAACTCCGATCACACTGGTGAAAACCGAAGGTGCATACCACTTCACCATCGCCACAAGTAGATATTGGCTTTTTCTTTTACGAAAAAAACTATACTCAAATCGCCCCATGCATCCTATTACAATAGGCCAAATGATCCTTTTTCATCATCATAAACCGGTGAACGAAGACCTTCTACACTCAATCATACCCATTAAATATTATGTTTTACACAACCCATGTAGTTTTCCGACCGGGGGTAATTTTTAAAAATTTAAAGGTTTATCTTTATAAGACACGGGAAAACATCGATTTCTTATAAGTTTGTACATAATTCGTATCAATATTATTTTCATAGTTTACCTTACTCAATCTCGCTAAAGGCAGAGATTGTTTGGTTTACCGATTATGTCTCCTTCCTTCCATCCGTCCATCAGTCCTTCCATCCGCAACGAATTATTGCAACGAATCACGCCCACTCGGCTGGCACCATCGCACGAAGTGCTTTCACCGAGAGATTAGCAACAAAGTTAACTTTCAGAGACAACATTTAGTACCGTCAATTAGAGTGTGTTCGTTTTGTATAAAGACCGTATAATGTACAAACACATGGTACCAAAATCGCGCCTGTACCCATCGGTGCAAAATAAAAACAAGCAAACTATCAATTCAATAACGATTTTTTTTGTTTGGAAGGTCTCCTCCATTGCAGTAGGTGCAGAATTAGCAAAAAAATCGGCACAAAAGATGCATTTGTTGTGTTTTTAAAACAATTTACTATGGTACCAAAAACGCGCCTGTACCCATCGGTGCAA
>JAULBZ010001301.1:0-22962 GCA_032360805.1 Neoturris breviconis | reverse complement strand
CCCCCCCCAAAAACCCCCCTCCCCCCCCCCCCCCCCCCCCACACACACAAAAGTTGAAGATTTAATAAATGCTAATCTTTTTTAAGTCAAATTAACTCCTTCCTTCCCGATTATAACGAAAATGTTTCAATATTTAGTTGGCTTTTTATATTTTAATAATGAGCTTGTATTTTTAATGATTCCACAGGCCCCATAATATTTATTTAAGAGGGGGCATTTTATTTATGAAATAAATGTGGTGGAAATTTTGTGTTAAATCTATTTGAATTAATTTTACCAAATGATTTCCACTGATTTCCTCCTGCTTAATTTATTTTTTGGGAAAAAAATCCGTTAATCCTTTTCGGGTTAATTTTTGTCATAGGTAAATTTATTTCCACCCTCGTTAATTTTTGATAAAGTAATGCTTATACTATGTAAAAGGAATTTCTAAACAAAAGAATTATTTGTGGAAGACTATGGATCGAATTCTACTCTCAAAATATTATCTGAGTCAACTCTATAGCTTTTAATTTAACGAAAAATAACTTCCTACACGGAGGTTGAAATAACTACCAGTCATCATAGTGGAGAAGAGATTTTTCAGAATATTTTTAGCCAATTTGGCTGAAAATATTCTGAAAAATCTCTCCTCTACAGTGATGAACGGCAGTTATTTCAACCCCTGCTGCACCAATTGTATCATATTCTAGTAAAAACAATTTATTACGACACTTACAGTAGTACAGATTATTGTTTATTTCTTGCAAATACTCTATTTATAAATATTATGTTACTATTAACATTCGTAACCATTTTTTATTCAATAGAGTTTACCGACTTGGTCAAACGAAAGATGTTGTAATATACAGATTAATAACATGTGGTTCTATTGAAGAAAAGATTTATCGCAAACAAATATTCAAAAATGCTGTCATGAAACAAGCCACTGGTGCTTCACACAACCCATACAGGTTAAGAGATCATCTCCAAAATTCGTTCCCAGGGGAAGAGTGCTAAATCAACGATCTTGCAATTGATTGGTTTCTTTGTACTGAAGAAACCAATCAATTACAAGCTCATTGATTCAACACTCTTCCTCTGGGAACGAATTTTATAGATGGTTCCTAATAAAAGTGCAAACATCAGATCGTTTACTCTTATTTATTACCTTCGAGAAAATTGACCAAATTTTGACCGAGCAGGGAGTTTTATGATGGGTTTACCTTGGGTTGTCTGAAAAATCTTCCTTCTGATCAATTATTATTATTCTGTTGTTTCTAGATATTTTACTAATCAACAATTACGGGAGTTATTTGTGTTGGATGATCCAAAAACATCTGAAACACAAATGCAATTAGAGGAAATGCATCAACATTACCATGAACACGATGAATACTTTATGAAACACTTGGAATTTTTAGACAATAAAAAGTGTAAGAATAAAGGCGGATCTCCACTGGGCAGGTGACGTCACTTTCAACCAATGTAATGGCCTCATTTAGAATGTGCGAACGAATTTTCCTAGTAGAGATCCTCCTTGAAAAAGTTGTTGTGTCAATGTACTTTTTGTCTTGGTTGAATTTTTCGATACATAGAACAGCTGGAAGTGCATCAATACGACACTTCATAATGTTGTAAAGTTTGATTTTCATCAGGCGAAAAGTTCTTTACAAAAAGCCAAAAGGAGATATTCCATCTGTGGAAATTGTTGTCACATGTTGTGGCGTTAATCTTCTCCCAATGGAATCTCTTCTTTTGGCTTTTGCGCAGAATATTTCGCCTAGTAGATAATCAAGCTTAAGTAGCATTTTAGTTTACCACGGTCAGAGACAACTGGAAGGCTCTGTTTTTGCTTCTACCATTATGGAGAAGGTGTCACTCCATTCTCAGATCACGTTGATTGTTGTAATACATAACAGAAGAGTAATATATGATATTTGTTCTTAAATTTACCGCACTTTCTTAATCAGGTGCACCTCTCAATAGCCACCACCGTCTAAATAATAAATTTTGAAATATACGCACCTTGCATTTATTCAAACAAATTAATTAGTTAAACCAGAAAACTATACTAAAAAGTATTCCTTCATTGTATGATATATCTTTAGGCTTGTAACACAAAATGTGTTGGTTTTTTAGGTGTGTTTGGTGTAAGTCATCATAATCAGTTATTTACCCAAGAAGCTGTTAATGAAAATAGTGAAGAATTTCAGGACGCAATTGAAGCTCAGGTAGAGATTTTTTAAATATGATCTCCACTAGGCGAATTTGTCTGCACAAATTCTAAATGAAGCCATTACATTGGTTGGAAGTGACAGGTGATGTCACATTCAACCAATGAAATGGCTTCGTTTAGAGTTCATGCAAACAAATGCCTTAATGCCTTACAAACAAATAAACAACACAGAGTAGTGGATTTTGAATATAACTTCAGGCTTTAAATCCCTGAAGCTAGCTTAAAAATCACTCCAAAGTGATAACACCTTTTTTTAACATAATTACCCTGAAAATCCTCTAAAAATTAAGCGTTATGCTAAGCATAATTTCCAGCCTTGGTACTTATGTGAGGGGTAAAGCTAACCTACTAACTTGTGGAAACTATGCAGTGTTCGAAATAAGAGCGAATAATCACAATAATCACATCACATAAGTCTGAAGCAATGCTCAAAAATCACTCCACAGTAATTATTTGTTCTTATTTCAAACGCTGTTGTAAGTTTTCTGGAATAAGTCCTATGAATAAAGAAAATTCAAATAAAAATGTCTAGAAAAGTGTTCACAAAGTATCGTAGTCGTTTGCAAAAAAATAAAGGTAACTATGAGAAACAAATAGTAGCAACCGTATGTATTAAGCATACCGTAATGTCTCAATTAAGCGCCCTCCCCCTTTAAATAAGTGCCCCTTAGAGCTGGAATATTAATAAGTGCCCCCTCTTTCCACCTCTAATAAGCCCCGCCCCCACCTTTTCTTTAAAATGTTATAACATTTATATGTCCCCATTAGAATTTTTACAACCTTGTAATTTCACCTATATTCTGGTACTTTTACCAATGTTTCTATATTCAATATCATTAAGTCCTGCTCGATGAAGATGAACATGAAGATAAAGAAATTGATTGACATTTATTGTTATAGGCTCAGGGCTCGAAATAACAGCCGGTCATCACTGTGGAGGAGAGATTTTTTAGAATATTTTCAGCCAACTGGGCTGAAAATATTCTGAAAAATCTCTCCTCCACAGTGATGACCGGCTGTTATTTCCAGCCCTGGTTTAAAGTCTATAGTAAAGATGCTACTACCAGTGGGTAAAATAACTGTCAGTCGTCACTGTGGAGGAGAGGTTTTTCAGAATATTTTCAACCATATTGGCTGAAAATTCTGAGAAACTCTCTTCCACAGTGATGACCGACAGTTATATTAACAACTGTACCACAGTGTCGGGAAGTAGAGCAAGTAATGCGAGTAAGCTGTGCTTAAAAATCTCTTTCACAACGATTATTTGCTCTTATTTTGAATACTCTTTGAACACTGTCTTATATTTGAATACTGGTAGTCAAAATAACAGTAACTAATCACTGTGGTGGAGAGACTTTTGAGCATAGATTCAGACTATTAAGCCTGAAATTATGCTCCAAACTATCTCCTATACAGTGATTATTTACTATTATTTTGACCACTGCATAATATGCAGTTATTTCCTATCTTTTGGATTTCCAACATGGTCAATGGTTAATTACCCGATCCAATGTGCATATATGAATACTGTATTCTTTGTAGGGGTTGAAATTACTGCTAGTCATCACTGTGGAGGAGATATTTTGAAAAATTCTCTCCTTCACAGTGATGCTGGGTAGTTATTTTAACTTCTGTCAATGTGTGGTTCTTCCTAATCATTGTATATATTTATCCATAATGCATTGTGTATTTTCAGATTTATTCTGTATTTTTGACTCTATTTCATTGTGTATTTTTGGCTTTGTGATCATTTTAGCTTTGTGATCATTGAATAATTTAGACTAATATTGGAAAAACAGATTGAGCAAGCGACCTGAAATCGGGCAAATTTTCCCCCTCCGTCCCAGGTAAAATTGGGTTAAAGGTTAAAATTAGGGTTGAGCTTAAATAAGACACACAACGCAAGCTAAGCCTAAAAATAACTGTCAGCCATCACCTGTGAGTGAGTGTTTTTGAAGCTGAAATCAATACTCAAAAACACTTGTCCATATAGGCTATGTCCAATAGTTATTTTTAATACTTGAAATATTCAATTTCTTTTTTAACTCTTGATTTAATTTGATTTTTTTTTTAATTATACAGCAAAGCACAATGTTCAAGCTATAGACGAAAATGAAATTTGGCCATGGAGTATGTTTGATCCCCCTTCATTACCCTCATTGTTAACTCTTGCAGTTTTCTTTTCAACTGGAAAAGAAGGTTACTTGTATGATATGAATGGTGGAAATATTAAGTTAGCTGCTTTGTATCATTATACAAGTGATTGTTCATCTGCTGTTCATGCAAGATCACTGCTTTATACTGTTACTAAGAACGGTTTGGAAACATATACTTCAAGACTATATCCGTTAGCTGCGCAACATTGTTCCTCTTCATTTAAGAAAGATGACTTAGTTAACACATCTTTTCAGCAACAAGGTTTGATGTTATCAATAATTTGTTACGAATACTTTATCCAGGGCACTCTCTTATGCACTACAATTTGTATCTGTTTTATGTTGCATAAAGGTACCTACCTAAGGAGAGATTTTTCAGCACCTTTTGAGCCAAAAAATGAAAAAATGGAAGATTTGCTCCTGTACAGTGATAATCAATAGTTATTTCATCTTTTGTGAACTGAAACTTTAAAGAGCAACCTCTAACTTACCATTGTTACTATTTTGTAGAATATTGTTAGGAAACAATTCAAAATTCGCTCCAAAGCTAACTTTTGTGTTGCGGTCAAATCAACTAAAATTCAACAAAAATGTATCTGCACAGAAGTGTGTTATAGGTCAATAAGCTTGCAATGGATTGGTTTCTTCGGTGAAACCAATCCATTGCAAGATCATTGACTCAGTAGATTTTATTTTTTGAGTTGTGAAAATCTACTTAGAATATTATAGGGATGATATCATCCCTGTTATATATGTTTTGCTTTTAGCTATGAGTCAATATCATGCAAAGTCTCGCACTGATACTCAAGTCTTCACGGATATGAATTATTATGGGAGTTATGTTTCGATCTCAGAAGATGGATCAACAAGTGCGGACCAAATGAATTCTATAAACCAATTGACCACGTTAACAATCTATTCACCTCTTGACTTAATTCTAGTAAGACGGTTTATTAGCTTTGTAGCTTGAAGTTATGCTCAGAAATCCTTTCTCCACCATGATTATTTGCTCCTATTGTTATTTAAGAGCTACTTTTTTAAAGCTAAACTGAAAGTACACAATGCTCTCCAATAAAGAAGGCTTCTTATTTCTGTGTGCTAAGACCTCTGAGCAAACATTGATGTTTACTGTGTGTAACTTTGATTCTTTTTGTAACCAGTGTCCAGAACAAGAACAAATAATGACTATGGAGGAGGGTTTTCCACTCCTCCACAGTGATTATATGTTGTTATTTCAAGCGCTGGTTGGAACACATATTATGTTTATTTAGCCATGTCCAGCACTTGATCTTGATGTTTGTTTGGTTGGTATGTATCTACTTCAAAATATTTGCATTGTTGGCTGCAGTACTTCATATATTATGTTATTGGTAAAAGCAGACCATGCAATGTATGTCTATATTTTTTTTATTATGCTGTCTGTAACAGTGTTCGAAATAAGAGCAAATAATCACAGTGGTGGAGTGGTTTTAGAGCACTACTTCAGGCTAGAAAGTCCGAAGCAATGATTATTTGCTCATATTTTGTACACTGTTTATAGTTATAGCCACAATTTAATACATAATGAGATGGTATTACTACTCACAGTTTATTGTCCTCTGTTTGCCAGGAAAAGAGCGGACTGCTATTATAGTACACATTAGAATAACACTGCTGTTTGAAGTTACATAACACTGAAGTTTGAAGTTGTCCTGTTCAGATTTCATTGGGAAAACGTGCAGAAATCCGCAAACACGTTTTCCTGATGAAGTCCGGTTAGGATAACTTTAAATTTCATGCAGTGCAACTAACAATAATCATGCACATTTTGTTATAGGGAGAAATCAAATTCTAATAGTATTGCACCATGGAGTCTATATGTTCTCGAGAAAACACCTATAATAGACTTTTATCATGAGTTAATGGCGTTAATCGAAGGGAATGAATTTTCAAATCCTACCATTTATCATCAACTTTCAAATGAAGCACACCTGATGTTACGAAGTGAAATAATCTCTGGCGATGCCGATTCTGATGTAGTTGAAGTTAAAATTCTAATCAAACAATCTGCTTTAAAAATTGCTGATTTTCTTTCAAGGTCTTAAAAGTTTTTTACATCTCTCTTGAAATGAATATTTGATACAGTGCTCAAAATAAAAAACAAATAATAACTGCAAAGGAGGAGGAGAGATTTTTGAACATAGCTTTAAGTTCTATAGCCAGAAGTTATGTTCAAAAACCACTTCTCTACAGATTATTTGCTCTTGTTTTGAGTACTGATAATAAAGGCTCTAGTTATTATTTTGGTTGTTTTGAGCAGAAATGTATAGGATAGGAATATACAGGATAGAAAGCAAATCACCATCATTCTCTGGAGCAAACAGACTTTGCATAAACAAAACTTTCAGAAGAAAATGTACAATCTGTTTTGCATGGGTCAGTCTAAATCCATTGTTTGTATCAAATATTATAAATGTATGTTTTTGACTGCTTTATAGATGCAGTGAAAGTTTTCAATTCAATGATATTCCCAGATATTATGCAATGGCAGGTTATGATTTTGTGGATGTAGTACAAAGATATGTTGATCAGGATGAGAACAACGATATGGTATGGTTTTTTGAGACTATTACTTTTTCCCTGTAATATGACTAATGAGGTTATTTCTAAAAATGCTTCTACGATCTGTATTTTATTTAATTCTATTTTTAGTTACAGTATCTCGAGTTTAAAATAAAAATCTTGCTACTGACAAGTAAACATTTTGGAATGTTCCTGATACTAACGTTTTGGTTCAAAGGAAACTCAGCCAAAGTAACTACCATGTCGCTCTAGTAGTGTGCAAAATGCAATTCTGAATTTAGGGACCATAGTATTACATTGGCCGAAAAAGACTGTTACTAATAGGGTTAACCAGAATACAATGACATGTGGAGAAGAGTGTTATTTTGATGATCCGTAAAACTTATGCTAATTTTAAATGTTACGTAATTAACATTACCAAAATGTTGTTTTTTATTAAGTTCAAAAATCTTTCTCGTAGAAGTTCACATTTGGTTCTGGCTTTATTGAATACCTCAACACAATCCTGTTTGGTAAAGCAGAAATATCTTTGGAAAAAGTGAGTATTAATTATTATACCCTGAATTTACCACGCAAATCTTTGCAATACTTTCAGAGAAATACGGATATGATGCAGTAGTTTGTTCAATATTGTGTAAGCTCAGAGTCGCTACTTATGGCAGTGTTTGAAATAATGAATAATCATTGTGGAGGAGGGATATTTGAGCATAGTTTCTTGCTTTATAGTCTGAATTTATACTCAAAAATCACTCATCTGCAGTAATTGTTTGCTCTTATTTCAACCACTGTATGGTAACTGCAAATAAAGATGTCAAAATAATTTCAAGAAAAAATGTTTAACATGCTAATCTTTGTTAGGATTGTGAAGGAAGCCTTTCTCACTTGTTTTTGAATCTGCTGTGTTTATTTTTATTCCATAGAACTGCAGTGAATTCATTTTGAAAATATATTTGAAGACAAAACCATCCATGATGTCTATGATTATTCTTAAATCAAATCTAAAGAATTTTTCTCCTGGTAGGAATATATCTTTTTTTTTTATATAAAATAGATTGAACTCCTATAGTGTATGAAATAGTTAAACCACATCACAACCCGATATGCTCTCTTTTCCTCTTCATATTAGTACCTCTATACGAACATTCCACCTAACAAATTTGACCTGTGTAAAAGTTGCAAATAATCACTGCAGGGGAGAGCTTTTTGAGCATAGCCCTCCTCTCAGTGATTATTTGTTCTTATTTAAGCCGTAACTGTTGATGCTAAATGACTGGTCGATAATAACCTTTTAGATTTATGTAACCAGGCAGATAAGAGATGTGTGTTTTTTATTTTCCAGTTTGTATATACTAGGCATTAGGAGGCCTGTCATTTACATTAAAGCCGATTGTCAGTACATGCAATTTCAATTGTTATAAAAACACATTATATATTTTGTCATTTTAGTAACATTACTTGTGCTATGTCCTTATTATAGTCAATCTTACTTTGTGTTTTTTTTGCTCTCTTAAATTCACTTGTATTCATGTCTCAATCGTGTTTCAAAAACCATATGGACAGTCTGCCAGTGTTTACAATAAGGGTACTGTAAATAATCATTGTGGATGTGGAGAAAGCAACTTTGAGCATAACTTCAGCTTAAAAAAATCTTAAAAATCATTCATCCACAGTAATTATTTGCTCTTAGTAGCACTGCTTCATAATCTGCTTTTATGATTGCTTCTTTGATTTTAGAGTTGGCTGTAAAATACATGAACAAATACAAAAAGAAGCAAGAAAGTAAAGGCAAAAAGTATGTTTAATGTTAATGCTGAAGCCTGAAAATAACTGCCAGGCATTACCTGTGGAGGAGTATTTTTTGAGTATGTTTTTCTAATGTTTGATTAGCTTTTGAACGATTTACCATGACAATGGTCCGAATAAGAGTATAGCTTCAAGCTAAGAAATCCGGATCGTATATATAATGTGAAATTACAGATTTTATTTTAAAAATCTACTTGGAATAGATGATACTTTCCCTTATATTTTCATGAAATACAAGCGAAAACTTGTATGAGATGAGTAAGTAGAAGTGTTTTCAGTTGAAGAATTCATGGAAACTAAGACAGGGTTCCGTTGTAATCCTTTTGGGAACCCATCGGTTTTGAGGCACACTGACAGTTATATCAGTTCCGTGGAGAATATCTAGGTTCCGTGTTTTATCGTTACGGTAACACTAGGTTCCGTATTTTGGTTCCGTTATTTTAGGTTCCATATTTTCATAATTGCATCTTATCTGTAGTACTTTAAACTTAAAGTATATGAGGTTGGTTAGTTTGCTTTAAGCAATCGCATTTTCTCTCTTCTTCTATTGTTTAAGATGGCTGCATATTTTTAATATGTTAAGTATAACAGAACAAAAATCGCTACGTAAAATCCATTCAAATTCTTGGAGTGTATGTCTCAATTCTTAACCTCGGGGTTCCATCCTAAAACAATCTTGCTGTTAAACGAAGCTTAAATGGTCAAACAATCGAGTGTAAATAAAAGCAATTAGCTAGTAGAAAATCCTGGTAAGTAAGTCCACAGTAATATCTTTTTGACCGGATAATGATAATTATCTAAGAATAGCATTTCTAAGAAAGTTATAAATAAATAATTATTCTTTTATAAGTTTTAAGTATATTTAATAAAGTTTGTTCACATAGAAAGTACAATAACGGCGTCGCGGTATAAAAGAAATTTAAAATGCAACGAATTGAACATCTGTTCTGAGAGACTGAGAGCATGTTTTTCTTTGACAACCGCTTGTAACATCTAGTGTTTTTCAAGAAACCACCCTCCTACGTAGATGAATATTAATATAATAAATTGAAGCAGCATGGTTGGTTATGGTTTACAAGATGTCCGATATGCGTTAGCAAAAGACCTTTAACGAAAGATATTTGTCTTTGAAAATACCCTTGAGGGAAAGCTCAAGTGACAAATTCTATTTGATAACTTTACCCTTGCTCTTATAATTCACAGAAACGAAAGATGGGTTCCGTCTGTAGAGATTCACGGAACCGGAACGAGCGTTACCGTGAAATTTTGAGGCCTGCCGAAATACTTTCAGTCGGGTTTTAAATCAAAAAACTTTCAAACAAAGCAAAATAGCAATTCTCAGAATTTAAGCAGGCAAACACTTATGGATGGGTGTCTTGAGCATAAAACACTCTTCCACGGATGTGCCAATCTAAGTTTTCATTGTTCGTATAAGTTGAGATTTTGATACATTGTTTTCAGGCCAAAAACCACCCCTTGACTTGTACACCAGGTATTGTTCTAAAACAAAAAAATTATGATATTTATTTCAGATCTTAAGAAATATAAAAATAGATGCGACTATTAAATAAATCTTATCAAAATAGACATTACAACAACATTCTAAATGGCTACCAAATTTTGTGTGGTCGTGTCAAATTGAAATTATTAACAATACCTTAAAATGCTTTATGAATTTTAACTTCATTTATTAGCTTTACCCTTCAAACTCACCACCAGGCTTATACAACAGGTATTAGTTAAACACTAATAATAGCCTTGACTAATACACTGAGACGACTTATCCATCCGATAATATGGTATATAATAAATTACAGTCTCCCCAATAAACAGTGATCTGATTATTGAGCACGGTTTCAGTCTTAGTAACCTAGTGCTATATTTAAAAATTACTCCCCCCCCCATAGTGATTATTTGCTATTATTTCGACCACTGGTTAAACCACGTATAAAATTTGAAAAATCTGAACAATGATCTCTGCCATTATTTTTCGCCATTTAGTACAAGTTTCTATAGTTTATACTTATACGAGCGAGTCCTCGAAATTCACTATTGCAATCACATGTGGAGGAGTGCATTTGAACATAATTTTCAGGACTGGCTGTAAATTACATTCAAATACACTCTTCCACATGTGATTGCCATAGTGAATTTCAAGGACTGTGAGCTGACAAAAAATATGCTTTGTCAGTCAACTTGTCCATCCTTTGCATCACTATATTTTTGATTAGCGTCACAAAATATCATATCTTCAGAAATGAAAGAAAATTGCTCTGCTTTAATTTCAAATGTCAGACTCTCAGAGTATGAATTAATTTTCCTAACTGTTGTTATGTTTAGGAGAGTAAAACTGTCACTAAAAGATACCTTAAAAAAATTGTAAATCGTTATTTTGCACCATTAATTATGTTTATTATCTTTAGAATAACTTCATTTGATAATTTATGCCTTGCTGTGTTACATATTAAACTTGGGAATCTTGCACAAGTTGAAGAGATCATAAAAGAGATATCTGTGGTAAATTCTTTATCATCATTGCCTGCAGAGGAGTGTTTTTTAAGTGCAATTTTCAGCTGTAAATGTCCAACATATATTTTCAAGGCTGCCTTTATCTAATCTTCATAAAGGTCTAAATAATTCCTTAGTTCTTTTTTCTTTTAGGAAACTTTTCAAAAACTTTGTATCCAAAATGAGCACCTGTTATTTGATGGGAATCATGTGATAACTCCATTCGCACAGGTATGTGAATATTTTTTTTATGATGTCAGAATGTGCATGTGCTGTAAGTTGACGTTTAGTAGCGTATATTATTTTGCTCCATAACTTACTACTAGCAGATATAAAAAGTGTAATTTTGTTTGGCAATACTAACCTAACCGAAAGGTGGGTTTTAACTTAAAGGAGAACTAACACTACTATGGCTAAAAACCTTTACTTGGAAACTATAAAGTAAATATAATTTACGGTGAAGAAAATCTTTACCGTAAATAAATATAACTTTCGGTAAAGATTTAACTTTACCGTAAAGTAAAAAAGATTTACCAGAAAATATTAAACTTTACAGTAAATATCTATTTGTTAATGTAAATCTTTATGGTGAAGTAAATAAACTTCACCGTAAAGTTTAATAATTACGTTGATGAAATAAAACTTTACGGTAAAGATTATACTTTACGGTAAAGTTTATAACCTTTATCCCTTTTCAAGTAAAGGATTTTAGCCATAGTAGTGACAAGCAAACACAAGGGAATAATTGTCTTTTTGATATTCTTGTGTTGTCTTACCTCTGTTTGCGTTTTGAAATAAAAATATTACCATTGCGTATTCTTACAAACATTATGTCTGCATTTGGAATTATCATAACACAGTCATAGGGAAAAAGAAAATTGTATAGTAAAAACATCAATGCATGAAGAATTTTAAAATAATTGGAAATATTATCCATGATTCATTGCGATAGGGACTGCCATATTCAGTGTTTGAAATAAGAGCAAATAATCATTGTAGAGGATGGATTATTGAGCATTTCTTCAGGCTTTATAGCTTAAAGCAATGCGCAAAAATCACTCCTCCGCAGTGATTATTTGCTCTTATTTCAAACTCAGATATTTTGTGGAATAATTTCCTATTGAAATACAATTCATCATCCTTCACCCAGCCATCAGACTTTTATTTTAAACAACATAAGTAATATTACTCACTTCCTGTATTCCTGGTATTTCTCGTTCCTTCGCAGATGGACGAGGTGGTTTCCACGTTGACTTTTTACTGTCTTCATTGAAGTAATATGCTCTTCCAGAATCTCCGTCTGTACATTTTTTCCAACCAGATGGAAGGATGTCTTCATTTTTCTCTGTATTCTTTTTCCGAGTTGGAAGAGTAAACGATTTCATACGCTCGTTTCGAGGTGAGATCTCAAATGACAATGGACTTGTTGGAGTGGCGGGAGACATCTAACATAATAAATAAACCAATGAGATTATAATCCTATTACCGCCAAATTTACCAATCTTAGTAAACATTAGTATTATAATATGAAAGAAAAAACTTAACAGCTTCAAATTTCACAAAAAACTTATACATCGGATTTTTTTCTGACCACTTGATAAACACCAGATATTAACGCACACACAATATTTACTGAGAAACTTCAGAAGTTCTAACAAAATTTACCATGGAACTTCAGAAGTTCTAACAAAATTTGCCATGAAACTTTAGAAGTTCTAACAAAATTTAACATGGAACTTCAGAAGTTCTAACCAAATTCCATAACAAAATTTACCAAGGAACTTCAGAAAAGCATTAAAATATTTACAGTCCTAACAAAAAATACCACAGAACTTCAGAAGTCAGAACAACATTTACCATCACATGTCAGAACTTTTAAACAAAATATACCATCAAATTTCTTAACATAAGCACTAGATTTAATGAAATATCAACTATTACATGCAACTGCAGAGGTTTTAACATCATATCCCATGGAATATCAAACGTTTTAACAAAATCTTACTTAAAAAAAACTATGCTTTATTATATAAGTGTATTCGCTTATATTATTATATCTGATCTATCAACAAATCTTAAACCAATTTGTTATAAATTAATTGACACCATGCTGCAGGATTGACTTTAATAACATTTTCTATACAGTAATACAGTGTTTGAAATAAGTGCAAATAATCACTGTGGAGGAGTAATTTTTAAGCATTGCTTCAGGCTATAAAACATCAAGCAATGCTCAAGAATCCCTCCTCCACAGTGATTATTTGCTTTTAATTCAAACACTGGTAATATAAACACAGTGTGATATAAAAATCAGAATATGTTAAAATAATAAAAAACATCTTGAAAAATAATTACATGCAGTGTTCCATATATTAAAAAAATAAACACTATAGAGGAGTGTTTTTCAGGTATAGCTTCTAACTTTGTAGCCTGAGACTTTGCTCAACAATCACTCCTCTATAGTGATTATTTACTCTTCCCAGCCAGCAAAAACCTGTTCATAGTCAGCAAAATAACGTTATTTTGCTGACTTTGAACAGGTTTTTGCCGACTGGGTTATATTAAGCACTAATATTTACTCACCTCAAGTGAATCATTTAGCTTGTAACCTCGTATATCATCTGGTATGTCATCCAGGCTATTTGTAAATGCATCATCATCTCCCTCGTCGTATTCATCCTGGATAAATAATTCGTTAAGAACAAGTACAGTGATTGACATAAGAGTAAGTAACCACAGAGGAGGGATTTTTGAGCATTACTTTAAGCATTTTAGCCTGAAAATATGCTCAAAAATCACTCTCCCATAGTGAATATTTGCTCTTACTTCGACCACAGAATTTGTTAAAAAAACCAGACACTAACTGTAAAACATCATCTTTGGAGAAGTATTTTCGAGTAAAGTTTCAGCTTTGCAGCTAAGAACTTACTCAAAAATACTCCTACACAGGTGATATCTGGTAGTTATTTTCAGGCTTATAGACGAATTGGATTACACAATGGTTTAGTGTCTTTCGTTTTGTGGGAAAAGCTGTATAACGTTGTATAACGTTTTCTTAGGAATTCCATTGTCTAGTTAAGTAATCCCTTTCCATTGTAAAATCAGCAATACATTAATTAATTTACAATTATGTAGTCTCAGTGGGCAAAAACTTGTTCACAGTCTGACACTAGAACAGATGCTACAACAATGTTGAAAACAGAATTTGAACAAGTTTTTGCTCACTGGGTTGATTTAGCTTGTATACAGACAATCTTTTTTAAATGTTTCCATAATTTGATTCGAAATGTAAGAAAATTATTAAAACCGTAAGAAAAGTTAAAAGTAAAGTATAATTTGTTTAAAATGAGGTAGATGTAAAACAAAGATCCTTTGTGTTGGGAAATAAAAAGACTATGATAGAACTACAGCAGGAGGATGATAATTCTTAAACTAATGTCATGAGTTCTTATGCAACAAAGCTTTCATCTTAAATTTTTAGAATTACGTTTGGAAATCAATGGATAGGCTTCAGCAGTAAAACCAACATTTGCCATAATGGTCATTGAGATAACCATATCTAAGTAATCGAATTGACGGTATTGAAAGTAGCCTGACAAACCAAGCAAACTTTAATCCTGGCACACTGGCAAATAATCACTGAGGAGGAGGGCTTTGTAGCCTGAATCTATACTCAAAAATCACTCCTCCACAGTGATTATTCTCTTATTGCGTTAAATATCCGGGGCATTTAACGGGTAAGGGCGTTTAATTGGAAGAGGCGTTTATAAACATGTTTTTTTTTGGATGTCCCAAAATACTTGTCATGTTAAAATTGGGCATAAAAAAGAGCAATTGAATCCATCATATTAAGCTGTGTTTGTTATTTGGTCAAAAGCAGATAATATTAAATTTCAATATTTTTTTGGTCCAATACCAAAATGGTGTACACAACCTATTTTGAAGGCTCTCCAGAGTTAGACACAAATTGGGAGACAGCATATAAGTGAATTGACCAACAATCTCATAATATTGCCTAGAAATACCAAACCCATACCAAAACATTGTAAGTATTTCCCAAATTGCCTCAAATGCTGGTACGAAATTTCAAAATAGTAGCACTTCAGAAACATGGTCTAATAAGAAAAGTAAAATGCCACTAACGCCAAAAAGTAATAGCAATAACCCATCCAAACATTGTTTGACGGGATAAAAATAAAATAATACCGATTCTTCATAGTCTTCTTCTTCAGCCTGTTGTCCTGGTGAATTAACCATATTCATATTCCCTAGTTTAGCAAGACCATCAGAATCCTTTGCCATAATCCTTCTATAAACTTCTAAATTAACATATTGATTCCCAAACTGTCCATCGCTACTGGATTTAATGTTTACTTCTTTCATATAGGAAGCAGGAACATAACAGACACTCTTCCCATTAAATACACCCGTTCTTTGAACTTTCCACCAATCTTCACTAGACTTGGCTATCAATATGAAGCGTTCTCCTTCTCTGAAAGTAACTTCTGTACCATCGTCATCGGTGTATGTGTAAGGATACTCAGATTCCACTATCTGAGCCATTTTACATTGTGATGTTAGTTGTTAACTGTCTTACTCACATGTTTATTATTTATTGTATTCCTGAAAATATTATTTGAAAAATCTGAGTTCTGACAACTTGCAACATCAGAAAGTGCGGTTCGCTGGTAGCATTTTTTTAATATATGACATAATAATCACTGTGGAGGAGTGATTTCTGGGCAAAGCGCTACAAACTGGAAAGCCTGAAGCAATGCTAAAAAATTCCTCCTCCACATAGTGATTATTCGGTCTAATTAGGAACACTGGATAACTCAATATATGGAGACATTACAGGGCTTGAAATGATTGCCGGTCATCACTGTGGAGGAGATTTCTCAGAATGTTTTTGGCCAAATTGGCTGAAAATATTCTGAAAAATCTCTCCTCCATAGTAATGACCGGCAGTTATTTCAAGCCCTACATTATTCCGTAAAAAGTCACCCCTAGGTTTATACTCTGGTTCCACAGATCCGAAAGTAGTGGTCAAGTCACAGGTTTTACTGTGGATCCATCCATGTTAATTTTAGAGTGATCAAAATAATAGGAAATAGTGACTCAGTGGTTAAACTGTGGTGCTTATGAATCAGAAGTTTCTAGTACAAAACCACACTGGGGAAAAAAAATTTGAGCCACGTCCCTGGAAGCACTGCTGTCTACTTGTTTCCCTGTAAAGTGGCTCCGCTTAAAAGCTGAACACTAAACACTCCTCAATAGGTGATGTCTGTCGGTTTCTGGTAGTTATATTCAGGCTTGATAATCACTGTAGAGGAAGGATATTTGAGCATAGCTTCAGGTATTTTAGTCTGGGTAGCCATGTGGCAGTAATAGCCCATCCAAACTTCATTTGCTGGAATTTTGTAAAGATTCTTATGCAAAATCAATCAGATAATTGAAAGAAAAAAAAGCATAATAAAATCTAATTGTAAGTGAATGGAATCAATGTTTTCATGCTTGCACTTGTGTCAAAATCTCAAAATTAAACTTAGCTGAGAAGAGTAGCATATCAAAAATCTTGCAATGGATTGGTTTCTTCGTACCAATCAATTGTAAGACCCTTTTTAACAGTTGCTTTTTGTTGCTAAATTTTGAGATGATTCCTTATAGCAATTATAATAATTACAGAGATTTGAAATAACTGCCAGTCATCACTGTGGTAGAGAAATTTTTTTTCAGAATATTGGCTAAAATCTCTCCTCTAAAGTAATGACCAGCTGTTATTTCAACCGCCGACTTGCTGAGAAATCTATCGCCACTCAACTTCACTCTCTCACAAGAACTATTCTAGCAAAAAGAAATTCGTAAATTCATTGCTCTTTCATGATTTCTTGTAAAAATAAAATCTTCACATGAATATATGTTTACATGATGTTTCTCACAAAGAATTAAAATGTTACATATTTAATTTAACTTCACACTTTAACATTTCCAAAGAACTTGTGAATACTCTTTTTGATATCTGATTTAATTGAGAAATAAATCAAAACTGGAAAGCAGTTCAAAATAATCACTGTAGAGATTTTCCTCTATAGATCCAAAAGACATAGAAAGCATGCTTCATTGAAGAAAAAAAAGGAAAAATATATTTTCTAATAATATAAAACAATTTATTGTAACTTCTTCTGAATTATTATTTTTTAGTTTTATGTATGGAAATGGAATTGTTGAGAAAATTATGAATTATATATAAGCAAACTTTTATTTAATTGCTGAACATACACCTGTGGATGATGACAAATAAATTTATGATGATAAGAATGATGATTTTTGGGCATAGCTTCATCCTGCATAGCCAGAAGCTAGTATACTGAAAAATACCTCCCCGCAAAGAGTTTATTACTCTTATTTCGACCGCTCTTCTAAGGGGAAGAGTGATGAATCAATGATGAAGAAACCAATCAATTGCAAGCTCATTGACTTAACACTCTTCATCATAGACTAATTTCTCACAAAATTATTGAATTTTACTTTTTTAAAGCTGCTAAGATATCTGCTTTTGGTAACGAATTTTGGAGATGGCTCTTAAGAGACAAGTTTCATTTTATACTCACAAATATATATACATGTTTTTTTTTATAAGCATCCATAAATTTGAGCTGAGCCTTATGATGCTTAAAGATTTTCTGTTTTAAAGCTCAAAAGATGTTTACGTGATGCTTAATTACAGACCCGTATCTTAACGTCAATTTATGCAATAATACAGTGTAAACCAAGTGTATAACAAAAGTAACGTTCAAAAAGTTTCGCTGATTTTTTAGAGGTTGACTGAATTAAATACCGAGCACATAGATGTATTATTTATTCATGACAAATATGTTATTCATTCTATGTGTAAATAGTTATAAATAGTAGCTACTAAATCAGCTATATCCTGTATAATGCTGGCCAGCCCTGAACGTGATGCTTAAAAAAGTTACGCTGATTTTTGGGCAAATTTCAGCCTGGTGATGCTTATAAAGGTGATGCTTATAAAAGAAATGTGTATGTATTTATTCCAGTTACTTTCACACTTCAACCAAAGAAACCCTCTCTGGATGATAGTAGGTGATAGCATATATAAAATAAAAGCAAATAATCACTGTGGAGAAGGATTTTTTAGCATAGCTTCAGGTTATACGGCCTGAAGTTATGCTTAAAAATCACTCCTCCAAAGTGATTATTCGTTCTTATTTTAAGCATTGGTGTAGAATGAATGAGTGTTTTTGAGTAATAGTTTCCAGCTTTGTATTAACTTTATTTAGTATATTAGTATATCATTTCCCTAACTATTTAGTGGTTATTTAATTTGGGAAATTGATGTATTTTTTTTATCAGGTTACAGCAGAAAATCTTACAGATAAATACAGTAATATCCTCTTTAATTTCACTGAATCATGCAACGTACAATGAATTTCTCGAATATGTAGTTCAGATTACAATAAATCTGTAATTCGGTACTCTAAACACAAAAAAATGTACATTTTGCTTATTTTCTTTTCATAAGACTTTTGCAAACTGAAGTTTACTTTATGCAACGAGACATCTGGTATGTGACATAATTTTTGGTAGCTATAGTAGTGCAATGCAATAGGATCTGTTTACATTTACTGTTGTGCTTTTTCCCATCTGATCACCATAAATATCATACCTTGACTTGAAATAACTAAAATGTTGTATAATTAACGATTAATTCACTTGTAACAAAGAAAAGCTAGATATAATTTTGATGTGTTTCTTTATTATCTACCAATTGTACTCTAGAATCTTACTAAAGTAATACTCAATTTGGCACGAATGGTTAGCATAAAGAAACCTTGTTTAAAAAATTGCCGGACAATGTCTGTGGAGGAGTATTTTTTGATATTAAGCTGAATACTATACTCAAAAAACACTCCTCCACAGCTGATGTCCGGCAGTTATATTCAGGCTTGAGGATAGTGTTCAACTTATAATTCAGTATTTTAACATATTGTAAACATCTTTATATTAAATGTTTCTGATCTATAATATAGAATGAATAATTAGTGAAATAATGTATTGTATATATGTGTTAAATTATCTTAGTTACCATGGAAATATAATCAACGTTAAAGTTAAACCTGGGCACATAAATATAATTTGCATACAGAGTTTGAAATATGTCTTTATTAAGATGATAGTTTCAGTTCAAATAAACAATTGTAACACCTTTTCCAAGGTAAAATTATGTCAGGTCACTGTGGAGGAGAGTAGTGAAATTTCATATCAAGGATAAATACACAAATTTTACATGGCATTAGGATTTCATGTCTTTATTAAGTTGATAAGGTTTCAGATCAAATAAAGTATTAGAACACCTTTATCAATGTAAAATTATATCAAATCACTGTGGAGGGTAGTGAAATTTCATATCAAAAATAACTTCTCCATAGTGGATAGTGGATATACACACAATATATATCATACATCATTACACCTCATATCATTTTAACTTAATGCATTTTGTTTTAAATGTACTTATAAACCTTACACTTAATCTATTAAGTTAACACCTAATAAATTATTTTAAAGTAAAGGTGGCTAGCATCATCTGTTATAATGAGAAATAAAGAATAATGAAATAGAAGATTACATATTCATTAAAACAATTTATTAAAACTCTTCGCTTCCATCATCCACAGGTCAATTTAGATAAGATAAGATGAGATATTTATTTATCAATAGTTATAAAATATACTTAATGCGAACCATTTCTACCTACGATTTCAGTACCTTGTACACTAAAATTCCACATCACTTTCTCCTAGAAGTCCTCTTTAAAATAATTGATTTTGTTTTTAAGGGGAGCGTAAGGAATAAAATAGGATTTTCAGATAAGTCCATATATTAATCCACCTAAGGTGTTGATAAGCGTTTTTTCACACGAAAAAGCCTAAAGGCAACAGTTGAACACCTTATTTCTAAATGCTATTTTACAGTTGGCCACACTATCTTTATTCAAAACATTGGGATACCTATGGGTATTGATCCAGCCCGTTTTTGGGCAAACCTATTTTTATATTTTCACGAGAAACGCTTTGTGACAGTTCTAGGATCTCAAAATTCTTTATGTGGATTCAAATATCATGGAATCATGCGTTTCATTGATGATCTATGTGCTATCAATGATGGGTGAGACTTTGGAAAATCATTCAAGGAATTATATCCTCATAAAATGGAATTGAAAGTGGAACACCAGGGCCATCATGCAACCTTTTTAGATCTAGATATTTCAATTGTTGACAATAGATTTGTCTATGCATTGTATGTCAAACTTTTTTATTGTAAGAATGCCTCAGATGAGCAGTAATATACCTTCATATATATTCTATGGCGCTTTCTTGTCTGAGTTTCTAAGAATAATTAGGTGTACTCTTCTACTTGAAGACTTTATTCCAAAGGCTGTTACACTATTCCAAAGAATGATTAAGCAGGGTGGAAATAAATATTTAGTTATTATTCAAATTAAGAAAGCCTATCAGCGTCATGTAGAAGCATTTCGAATATTTAACATCTCTCTAAATGTAATCATTTCTAAAATTACTGCTGGACAGTAATAACTATCTTTAAATACAGAATATACTGCTAGACAGTAGTAACTATCTTTTATATACAGAATATATTTTATTTTTATATCTATAATTTTATACTTAAAATAATTTTAAAGCCGGTCTTCGCACCACGGCAAAACCGCAAATACATCTGCCCTTTATTTGCTACACTATGCAGCGAAGTGCAAACTAGAAATAAAATTGGCGGCATTAATATTTCTTTTGCTAATACACTCGAATTGCATGTGTGTTTCTTTGTTTGTACGGACTCTGGTTAGCAACATTTGATCAGTGTTGTGAGGGGATCTGGAACAAGAAAGTATATTACTTTTTAATCCCCGGAATACTTTGTTCCAGTAGGTGACTTATGAACCTTTTATTATTTTGAGATAGTCCTATATATTCTTTGTTGCGGTTTTACGTGGATGTTTAACCATATTTATATGCTATTTTTATACTACTTTTATATTATTTTTTGTACTTTTCATACAATTTTATACTTCTTTTTTAATTTTTTTTCTAACTATAACGTACTATGCTATTCCAATATACTGAGCATAATTGAACAGTGTGACCATGTGCATGTGTCTTCAAAATGTTTCTCTTTATACACATAGTGTATATACATATAATTGTGAAATTTATAATTTCCCATCATCATATCCTACAATCCATGATTAATGTATGTGTCAAATATAGGAGAGAAAATTTAATCCAATAAAAACAGAATTTATTATATCAGGTAAACCGGAATTTAAGAATATCTGTATCCCCATCGACGGTAACGTTATAAAACCTAAAAACTCGCTAACTCACTTAGGTTTTCATTGAAATATAAATCACAAACATATTGCTGACATACACTTATCCCACACCTGCCACCGCATAAACGAGTCTAGGCTGCTACAAGCGCTCTAATTTCATCTGGTATCCGCTTCTGTCATCCAAACACCATCAGCACACTTTTCAACTCACTCCTTATTCCAAAGCTAACATACGTACTAGAACTTTTTCATCTCACAAAAGCACACATCGAATCTCTTGAACAACATAAAGCAAAATTATCACTTAGATGATTGCTCAACATTTCTAAATCTGGCAAAAACTTACTTCACAATATTCTTGAAATAAGACATGTACGAGACATACTCAATAAGAACAAATTACGCACTTATATTAGGGAAAATATGCGCATGCGTAGAAAGAAAAATATTTCATTTAATCTTTTTATGCATGCATATTTCCCGTTCCGTTTCCATTCTGCGGAAAACTTTCTGGAGCAGAAAACGGTCTTAAGTTAAACCTGTTTGAAATATATATAGTATAAACCATCCTTCTTTAATAATTTCCAGACATATAAATAAACAGCTGCATTATTGCACGTGTAAAATTATTGAAATATATCGAGTTTGTTATTGTTGTTCAGCATGAGAAGTTCTTTAGAAATGGTAGACTTATGGTTCTACTAGCGATTATGGTTGTTGAAATGGTGCAAAATTCAAAATTTATATTTTTTTTATTCAAGAATGAGCTATGAATATTCAAGAATCAGTTATTCATATTCAAGAATCAGTTTGTATTCAAGAATAAGCTACGGGCATATTCAAGAATGAGATGTCCGTATTCAAGATTATTGTATTCATATTCAAGAAATTTAGTTTTCATTCAAGGTACCATTATGAAAATACGCGATAAGTCTTTAAAATGAGGCATCGTTCGGATAATCGGGTCTGTTAAATTAAAGACTTTCATGTGAAGTTACACCGCAACACACATTGAAGCTACAAACCAAGACAGCGTGGCGACTGATGAATGTGAGAGAAGAACTCGCACGAGCGTCACATTCGCAATCCGCTTTAGATATATATTCTAGAACTCAGAGTTTGATTAGAAATTCAGCAGTAACAACAGCGCGAACTATGACTTCTTCTTCTAACCATGGTCCTACAAGCAATCACATAAATATTTGAGACAAGGCAAAATTCGAGCAAAAATTCAGAATTTTTAATTAGATAAAAAGCCTTAAATTATCGGTAGCAAACCTAAAGACACAAAAAATTGAATATGTTCCAAGAGCCTGGGTACTAGGCTGCTATGAACAGCAGAA
>JAULBZ010001300.1:0-22964 GCA_032360805.1 Neoturris breviconis | reverse complement strand
TTTTTTTTATTTTTCTCGGACGACAAAAATAAAAAAAAGACAAAAGGGACTGGAGACGAGCTTGGCCCTGTGCGTTTTTTGCAAACATTCAGAGTGTCAGTGGAGAACTTTTTTAGGAAAGGTCATTCAAGAAATTCTAAAACTAATTAGCTACCCTTTTTGCACAATCTGCTAAACACAATGTCCATTCTTTTAAACATTTAGCATGTTGTGGCCCTCCATCTGCATCAGCAAAACAATGTTTATAAGCTTCAAAACACTAAATTGAAAGAAATTATTTGGGATTTTGCTAAAAGCTAAAAATTCATAAACAATACAAGCTCAAAAATAAATACCCAATGTTATCCCAAGGTGCTTGTATTTGCATCCCTTCCATTCCAGCATGAAAAAACTTGTTTAGCGTTGGGACGTAAAGGTACTAGAACAACATTTTCAACGTTCTAGCGTCTTTACTGTGGACTTTGAACAAGCTTTTGGCCACTGGGATACAAATACAGTATACTCCCGGTAACTCGAACCTCCAATGGTTCGAGTTAACGAATGTTCGATTTAAGCGATGCTCTCGGTAGGTAGAACTTCAGGGAAAAATAAACATTAGTTCGAGTTAAAGAGATTAAATGCACAGAAAAAGTACCGGGTAAAAGGTGCAATCTGGGAGATGGAGAAGGACTTTAAGTTCCTTGCAGTCTACACTTCACGGGACAGATGAAATTCGATATGATGAAAGAAAAATATTAATCTAATTCAGATAGTTGTTAATTTTAATCTCAGAAAAAAAAGTTCGAGTTATCTGAAAAAATTTGCTGAGAGGGAGTGCAGATATGGTTCAAGAAACGAATGTTCGAGTTATCTGGAGTCGAGTTAACGAGTGCTTTTTATAAGAAAGTATTAGGGATCGTTCAAGGAGAATAGAAAAACGGTCCGAAATAATAAAAGTTCGAATTATCCGAATTATCCGGATTTTCACTATAGGCGAATTCGTTCGCACGAAATCTAAATGAAGCCATTACATTGGTTGAAAGTGACGTCGCCTTTAATTTGGAAAACATCCCTTTGAAAATTTGATTACATTGAAAGGAACATTTGTGCACGGACTCAGTAATGATTCATTCCCTTAGGCGGAAAATTCCGTGCGAAAGCCCAAATAAGACATTCCATATTGGTATGGAACTTGCCATCACATGATATGTGACGTCACTTTCTACTAATGGGATGTCTTCTTTTGGCTTTCGCACATGGAAATCAACCTTAAATAACAACACTATAAAAACGTACCCTTGCTTGTGGTATACCAGTTCCATCATCATCCTCTAATTCATCTAAAAGAACATATTAAATGCGCTGTAAATAAGAATTCAGATATAGTCTAAAACAAAATCTAACGACATGAAACAATACTCAAATGTTACGCGTACCTTCGACGTAGCCATAAGCCAAAGTGAAACACAAGACGATGATAGCAATCTTCATAATTTCAATGGTATGAAATAAAGAAACCGAACTTTGGTATGTTCGAGCTTCCAATGGTGTTGTTCCTAAAGCTAATTGCACAGCTGATACAGCATGATTAAATAGATACAATTCATTATGACGTAACACTTTCAAATATTTAATAAGGAACAATAAATTCGTACATTTGTGTCCGCCCTATTCTCAGTAACATAACCCAGCTGTCAAAAAGTTGTTAGAGACGTTATAAGGGCATTCCACGCAAGCTTTTTGTCACGTCACATCACTTTTTTAAACTGGAAGCCTTAGGTAGGCACCTAGGAGCGCCGCGACCCATGCACCAGGAGCGGTCAACCACTCACCTGCCTGTACTTGGCAGTTTTTCTGTCACGGAATCACCCTATATCGTCTTTACTGCATGGCATATGACACACTTTTTCAGGGGGAGAAGGAGCTACAGACATTACTGGTATAGTATATTCATTAGTATGATATTTCCCTTCCTGAAAATAGTTAATTCTTTACTGTTAGATGATGCATGTTTCTACCTCAAACCTTCTGCCTCATTATTTGTAGATCATATAGCCCCAACACGCCGGTGTGGTAGGGCCTGTACTACAGACTTTGATTAATGTTTTGCTCACAAGAACTTGATTTCTGGCAAGCAGAGTGGCTTTCTGCCCAAAAGTAGCTAACTGTACCATTATGCTTAAACATTATTGTCACGTGACAGATTCAATGAATCGCCATTTTTACACGAGATCTATCACCACATCCTGTAATTATTTTTTTTCTTGCTGATGTATATTACTTTCTCTTTTAACTTTACCTAATTCCCAACCCTCTATAGATCCTCTATATTAAATAATACACAAAATTTTAAAGACCTTCCAACAAGCGAAAGTAAGTCCACGCGGAAATTTATCAATGTAAAACATTATGTATGTTAAGCCTTGAAATGTGAAGAGTTTGTATTTGTATTATATTGTTTCAAACATTCCTTGAAGTATATTTACAACCATGTGATAAGTACTGGATAAACTGATAGGTTAGGATCAATCAGTCTAAATTACACGGTAGAGTTTTCAGTTACAAAGTAAACATAGAGTCCAGAGATGGCAAAAAGTATTATAGCACATTAATACATTCTATAGACATCCGGCATACTGCAATCAAAGCCTCCAACCTTGCCCCAAGGGCGTCTTTCTTATTGGTCAACCATCTTTGTTTCTATGTTTCTTATTGGTCAACCATCTTTGTTTCGATGTTATTTAACCATATTATAAAACCCAATGTGTGTTTTTTAAATACATTTTGCTTCTTTATTTAGCAATTTCATCGACAACTTCTTCGTGCCCAGTGGGCAAAAACATATTCAAAGTCCGCAGTAAACGTTCTAGCGTCTTTATTGCTAATTTTGAACAGGTTTTTTCCCACTGGGAACCATACCGGAAATATGAATACCTCATATTGTATGACAATGTCTAAGTGTTTGTTTTTCACAAAGTGAAGTTCTGTTGAATAGATCTATTATTAACACACACATAAAGTTCTTTCATAGGAAATGTAACCTATTTTGGTTCACTTTTATAAAGTATATATTGTATTGAAAGAAAACTGATCAAAACGAACATAAAACGGCGGTTGTATTCTTCAAAGTATCGGAATCCAAAGTAAATTTACGCTTTGCAGGTTTCTTTTTGTTTGTCTGTCTCTTTGAATCCACTGTTTTTGATTTAGATTCTCCCTTTAGGGATCTATTTTCTTTTCGTATTAATGTATTCTCTTGTTCACGGAGTTGGTCAGATGGTGCTTTCAAATACATAACGTTAAATTGTACACGTGAATATCTTTCAACATAGTTGACTTGACCAATTGCATTTAGGTTTTTCTTTTTGTTCTTCAACGAAATCCATCGATAAACAATACACATTTTTCTAATTTTTACTACTTGTTTTTTATTATTATTTACTCGCTTTTCATATCTTATCGTTTTTACACTGATTAGCTACATGGCATGAATTCTATTGTTTCTTTTAATCTTTTATTTCCGTCTTTGTTCATGTTTGTAAGAAGATATATCTCTTTATTGTCTAGTTGATGTTAGTTTTTAAGGTAATACCATAAAATTATTTTAATCTTATTTACGTCTTTGGAATCATACATTCTGCTATCAGGTAATGATAAATAAAGCTCATTAAATAATTATAATTAAGGTTGATTAGTCAGACGCTTATGGTATATATTTGTTATTGTTTTGTTTACTGTTTAATTTTGAAATTTCTAACCTACTAAATAACTAGATTTCTATGAAGAAATGTGTCGTAAAGTAGTAGCTAGTAAAAAAAAAGAATGTAAATAGAACGGTATTATTATCGTTATTTGATGGATAAAAAACAGAATTCTTATATGCTAAAATGCAGAACAACATACTCTGTAGTATCGAATAAACGGGGGATGGGGGGGACGCTTATTAATTTGAATAAATGATTTAATTTACGCATGTTTCACTTTCACTCAAACATGTTTCGGTTTGAGGAGAAAGTATGCGAATCAAAGAAAGTTAATAATGGAATTGTACGAAGTTTATTTTGGCACACATAACACTTCATTAGCTTGAGATACTTAGCAATGTGCCAATAAATAGTAGTTACTTACGTGACGATAAGATATTATGTACAAACTGCAGTTAGAAGGACCGTAAATGCGCGAATCCAATGGTGGTGGCGCTTATTTGAAAGAGGCACTTGTTCGACAAGGGCGCTTATTAAAGTTCATTGGCAAACCGGGAAACATAGAAATAAAATAGACTCTCAATAAGGAACTGGTCTTCAATAAAGCACTAAAATTAATAATAATGACTACTTTACATGTCTTTTGTATATACATCTTCGTCAATATCAAAGGCCATTTTAATAAAAACTTTTCCTGGAACATGTTCACTTTTTCCATAATATATTTAAACAAACGCTCTATGGAAGAGAAGGGGCCATTTATTTGAGAGTGGCACTTTTCTAAGAAATACCAGTCAAGAAGGGGTGCGCTTATTCGAGCATTTACGGCGTATGTAACTTTCTAGTCCTTCAGGCGATAGTATTATAGTGAGTGGATGACGGTGGACTATCCTCGCAAATTAATTATCCACAAAATATGCGGTTTATTGACTTCTTTTCGAGCATACCATAAATATATAGCTATTTGACGGCCAGGCATCTGAATTCACGACGGCATACTCATGTGGACAACAGGCTGCAAATTAGTCTCCAAAGATGCTCCTCCACAGGGAAATGCCGACGTGAATTCAGAGGCCGGACGGTTGTCGCAAGAAAACCTATTATGAATGATTGTCTAGAGACTGTGGTAAAAGTGGATAGGCATATGATCGTGATCCAAAATTAAGGAGAGTTTTGTGATATTTCTAACATGTTAGATAAGCTTTTATTGAGGTGGAAAAATACGGGTTAAAATTTTCCGAAAAGTCCACGGAAATTCTGAATAATTTCTACATATAATTAAAAAAGAACTCTGTCTCCTAGGTTACTAGATTTTATTTTATTTTCTTTCAGGAAGAAAATTCCGGGTCACATCGCCATCCAGAAATGCACACTTTTAACTATCTAAAATGCCCTATTTATGCTCGAGTGTTTTACATATATTGTAAGAAGTTATCCAACATTTTTTTAAAACCCTATAAAGGCCGGGGGCAAAAAGCCTCTCCGGCCGAATTTTTTAAATAACTTAGAAACAATACACGGTAGCGACTTGAATACTTATAAAATGATTACGTCATGAATTTTGATTAGATAATACTATGACAATGTTTATCAGCCTGAAAGAAATCTGCATTAATGCTTTTGACAATAACCTTGATGACGTCATATCATGACGTCATAACTTCGAAATAAATTTTTAGCGCGCCATACAGGCTGATGGAAAACAGTACTGAGCTGTTAGAAAATGTTTTCCCAATGAAAAGTTATGGTGTAGAAGTACCAAGATTTGCTAAATTTTCAAAATTCTTGCTGACCACTTATTAATGTTACAAAAAAGCATAGTCACAAGAAAGACTATGAAAAAAGGTAATAATGGAAAGTTTCAATATTTGACCATGATCGTATGTACCTGATTGTTCATTTGGTTTTCATCTTCTTCGTAGTATTCAAAATCTTCGAATTCTTCATGAGCTATAAATTGTAACAACGTAAATAGAACCAAGAAAGAAGTCTGGAAGAGTGTCATGGACAGCATAAACATCCCCTCTTTCTTTAACAGATCTATGATGTTTGACATAGTTAAAGTGGTTTCTGTAAATTTTAGATTTTCTCTGGTGCTGCTTGATATGATTTGACTACAAGAAAGTCTGTATGATAACATGACATTGCTAACGTTATGGATGAATAGCAATGCAATGCAATGTTGCCGGGCAAATATCACTAAACGTTTTTTTTTATAAGAAACCTAGCGAAGGACCTAGTAGCAAAAGTTTCTTAATTATGACGTCAACATTTAAGGTTTTTAGTTCTAAAAGTTTCTTAAAGAGTTTCTTAAATTTTTAAAAAAGAGACCAAAACGGACAATAAAAACGAGTAAGTATGTTTTAATTGCATCTTGTAGCTTACTAAAAAAATCACTAATTTAACAAAAGTACAATTCCATTAAAATCGTCAAGTTTGAGGTAATCCTCAGATTTATCGTCAAATAGAATTCGATATTCTATTTGACTTCTTGTTGTACCACGTGTATTTTAGTTAGTTAGGCCAAGAATTTGAAATCTTTTGAACTGCTGCTGACAGTCAGCATCTTTTTGATGATGTGGGGCCTCAATGATCTGCCACGTGCCACGTAATCACATAATTGCTGCTTTTGCTAGAGGATGATCTTTAATGGCTGAAACTGAATCCATAGTTAACCTAAATTTAACCCTTAATTAGTATGGTGTGAACCCCTTGAATTTGTAAATTTTACTGTGAAAGTAACATAACAAAAATTATTATTCAGGAGGTAATTTTCTTACATATTTTAAAAACCTGCATCATACTTTTGTTACTTTTTGCCCCCTGAATCTTCTAATACCTTCCCATGAAGTAACAAATTTCCGGGAGTACCCCACCATACTAAGAAAGGATTAATAAATAAATAAATAAATAAAGGGTGTTGTGTTTTATGCTTAATATGAACTATTTTTGAAATTTATTGTTTTTGATATGCATTCAGATTAATCATCCAGCTTGAAAATAACTATCAAGCCCAAATATAATTGCCAGACTTTTTAGTATAGATTTTTTGCTTTGATGCTGAATACTATACTTGAATAACACTCCTCCATTGGTATTATTTTCCGGCCTGCTGTCATTGAAATTATTAACTACATTCTTGGTCAGAAATTAATAAACATTTTTAAGAATTTTAATAAATAATACACAATGAGAACATACTGGAGAAGTTCATGTAAATTTATATCAGAAATTTATCGAGTAGACTTGAAACTTAAGCTTGGTTTTCAATACAAAAATTTTGTTGGGCAACAGTTGTGCAACACTTGTTGCGCGACTATTGCTCAACTTAGAAAATCTATCTCTGCAACACTTGTTGCACCACAAGATTTTTGTTGTGCAACAAAAAACAATTGTTGTGCAACAAACTTTGTGTTGCTCAACACCGGTTTCCAATGCATCGCACAACAGTCGTACAACTGTTGCACAACTGTTGTTCAACAAAATTTCTTTATTGGAAACCAAGCTTTAGGGTTTAGGATCTTAGGACTTATTGCAAACTCAACACATTCTTTTGTTCCTAGCAGCCTAGTATCCAGGCTCTTTGAATATATTCCAATTCTCTTTCCATTTATCTTGCTAATCAAAATTTATTGCTTTTTGTCCAAGTTGAAATTTCATAAAATTCATGTAATGATCATTTCAGCAACTCTGGTTTATTCTGGAGATATTATATATCAACAGTCAACAGATATAAGATTAAAAAATAAGCACTGTGAAGGAGTGATTTAGAATATACCTTCAGGCTATATAGCTCAAATATCGCTCTTCCACAGTGATTATTTCTCTTAATTTGTGCCCTGATTTTAACCCCAAATAGAGGGAACAATTGTAGGATCATCAATACCTCCTAATCAAGCATATCATTGACTGATCGAACTATTAATTCTATAGACTGTATAGACCCATTCATAAATACATAAAAACTTGACTGCTCAAAGTTGCAGCGCACAAAAAGGAAGTTATTGCATTGCATCAAGTTCTACTTTATATTTTTAGGGGATCAGTCACGTGTCATCCTTAAAAGTCTACCGAACGATTATATAAACGCAAGTTATATTGAGGTATACGATCACATTTAACTTCACAAACTATCAAGCTTCAATTATATCGGTTTTATAATACTACGCCTATATTTATAATACTTGATTGGGTATATAGTGATCGAACTAAGAGCAAATAATCATTGTGGAGGAGTGATTATTTACTTTTATTTCGACCACTGGTATATATTTATGACTACTTATACTGTGAGTTTGACAAAAACTTATTTTATATTGTTGGCACAGAGTCTATATTAGGCAAACACATAACATTATAGAATCGAACCTTATAATCATGATGATACCCTGCTAGTGGTCGAATTACAAGCAAATATTTACTGCAAAGCAGTGATTTTTGTGAATTGCTTCGCTTTGTAGCCCGAAGCTATGCTCAAAAATCTCTCCTCCATAGTGATTATTCTCATTTCGATCACTGCCATTCTTCAATAAGAAATTTCATTGATTGAACAAGAACTTGTTTAAAGTCCGCAGTAAAGACGCTAGAACAACGTTGAAAATATTGTTTTTGCGTCTTTACTGTAGACTTTGAACAAGTATTTGCCCACTGGGATAAGACTTTGTTTGTAGAGAAGTGTTGCTGTATCAACGAGTGTTTGATCAATTGTGAAATCATTTACTCAGCACTCTCTGTATAAATAAAGCGTCTTTACTGCTGATTTTTAACAGGTTTTTAACCACTTGGATAAAATAAGAACAAGTAATCAATGTGGAGGAGTGAGTAGAACTTCATGATTTTTAGCCTGAAGTTATGCTCAAAAAGCCCTCCTCCACTGTGATTATTTGTTCTTATATTAAGTATGATTAATGCAACACGTGGTCGTATTTCACAATGCTTTGTAGTTTATTTTTTTGTACATTAGAACCTAACTCCACTATCACCACGTTACATAGCAACTCAAGGTCCAATCCCACAATGCTTTGAAGATTTTTGGACAATGGTTTGGGAAGAAAAATCGTCAGTGATAGTTATGTTGACAAATGAAGTTGAAGGTCATAAGTTAAAATGTCATCCATATTGGGGACGAGATGTTGACATACCGGTAGAGTATGGTAACATGGTTGTTATCATGATGGATGAAATCATTTCTACTGCTTGGAAAATAAGAACTTTTACTATTCTCAATAAAAAGGTTTGTATAATCACTGTGAAGAAGGGCTTTATAACCTGAAACTATGCTTAAAATCACTCCTTCACAGTGATTATTTACTCTTATTTCAAACACTGATTTAGTGAATGACCATCTTCAATTTATTTGTCAAAAATCTATTTTTGGTAAGGTTTGAAGAAGCTAAAAATTTAAAATGAAATGGCAAAGAAGCGAGTTTGCTCTTAGGATCTTGCATTTAATTGATTCGTTCAGCACAAAGAAACCAATCAATTACAAGATTGTCGAGTTAGTACTCTTCCCTATTGATGTTTATTTTGAGGAGATTTTTAAGTATCTACAAAGTTATGATCTTGAAAAAACAAGAAGTGAACCAATTATGGCTGCTGCAGTTCAACAAGTACTGCAGTGATCCATTCTCGAACTTTACACGCCTGTTTTAGCCTTTCAAATAAAGTCTGTTTTTTCCTACCGAAGTAGGTGTGGTTTGCTTTCTTTATCATATTCGCGAATTTAAAAAACGTACATTTTATTTTCATCGGTTTTATTTGATCAGAGAAGTATTCATTGTAGTCTTAAATTAAAATTATTAGGTCTCCAAAAAATTCGAATTAAAAACCTTGGTTTTTTGTTCACTTCAAATAAAGTAAATTAAGTTTGTTACGATCCCAGTGGACAAAAACATGTTCAAAGTCCGTAGTAAAGCCCCTCGAACACTGTTGAAAACGTTGTTTTAGCGTCTTTACTGCGGACTTTGAACAAGTATTTTCCCACTGGGATAATACTTGGTAGAGAAGTGTTATATAACGAGTGTTTGATCAATTGTGAAATCGTTTACTCAGCACTCTCTGTACAAATATTTTTGAAATTTCATCACTTTAATCACGTTGTTTTGTTTTGATGAGAAACTGGTAAACTAGCCTTGACACCGCATGAAAGACTACTGAGTATGGACCTGTATAATATGCAGTAAATTTTTGAATAAGCGCCGTGTGATGTCACTTTCTGCGCGTGCGCATTTTTCGTTCGTTTCCGTTTTCAATGGCGTCTCAGTACATTTACTCACAGCGCTTTAAGCTTCTTAACTTTTAGTAGACCCTTCCCAATTGGCAAAAACATATTTAAAGTCTGCAGTAAAAACATTAGAAAAACGCCTATTTTAAAAATTTCTGTTATGTGATTAGCTGTCTTAATTCACAGCACCCAATGACTAACTTTATTTTTTTTAGCACGAAGATACACGTATCGTTAAACAGTTACAATTTACATCCTGGCCTGACTAGTAAGTCATAAGTTGCATTTTTTATGAGAGCTTAACATAAAAGCAAATAATTACTGTGGAGGAGGGATTACAGTGCTCATTTGTTCTTATTTTATGCTTAAGTAGAATCTCCCCCGCCGACAAAAACCTGTTCAAAGTCAGCAACGTTATTTTGCTGACTTTAAACAGGTTTTTGCCAGCTGGGTCTTGTTAAAAGAAAAAAAAACTGTCCAAGCCTTTATGAATTTTGACTGATGAGGTACCCTCAATAATTTTGAGAAGACATGAAAGGGTGATCAGTCAGTCGATGCCTCTGTTTTCTTTTCAAGAACATGCCCAAACTTTCGAAGAATTATTTGCATTGATCCTACAGACGTGTACCTTCCGTCAAAAGAAGGATGACATGACCTGTGGAGAAGTGTTTTTTATAAAAGTGACATTCCTCTTTTTTGAGTAAAAACACCCCTCCGCAGATGATATGAGGAGTGCTAGAGTAAAAAGACCCTCCTTCACTGTGGCAGTGATTGAAATAAGAGCAAATAATCACTATGAAAGAGAGTGTTTAGAGCATTGCTTCTGGTTTTCTAGCCTGAAACTATACTCACAAATTACTCCTTCATAGGGATTATTTGCTTTTAGTTCAAACACTGGATGCAGTTAATTCTTATTGTTACCTTTTAGTGGCACACCCGAAACACCCTACGAATTGCTATCATTTACTGAAGAAGTGTTTACGTGTCATCAAGGATATGATCCTTCTTTCGCATACCCCATCATCCTTCACTGCAGGTAAGAAATAATACTAGTGTTTGAAAGAAGAAATAAAATTATCACTGTGAAGGAGAGATTTTTCAGCATAACTTTAGGTTTTTTCACATCCTAGCCTAGTGGAAATCAGAAAAGATGTTTAACGAATTTGTAAGTTCTCTTTATGCTAAAGAAACCATCCGACTAGCTTGCTAAGATAACACCTTTCTCTACAGTTTTTATCAATTTCTACCAACGGGATGTTTTCTTTTGGTTTTCGCACCGAATTTATTGCCTGGTGGGAATTAACCATTACACCGACTGGATTTGCAACAAAAAAGAGAAGAACTTCTCAATGGTCAAGAACTTGTTCAAAGTTGGACGTTGTTCTAGCGTCTTTAATGCAGACTTTGAACAAGTTCTTGCCCACTAGATTAGCTATTTCCTTATTGTCTTTTGTTTTGTAGTGCTGGAGTTGGACGAACAGGTTCATTCTGTTGTATATATTCAGCTATACGTGAAATAGAAGGACAACATAATCTGAGTAGGTTTCATTGCTTTATTTCTATACAAACATTTATTTATAACCTCAAAGAACTTTCAAGGCATTATCCACGTTAATTAGCGACCATTTTTTCTTTCTGGTTATCAACTTAAGCTGAAATAGTAATAAAAATTCTTCAAATTCTCACGTAACGTTAAAGAAATGACTAGGTTTTATAAATATGATCTTGTTGTTGCTTTAAAGTTGCTTTTCAGCTGTTTAGAACCAATATGAAAAATTATATAATTTGAGCTGTCTGAATCTTCTGAACATTAAGAAATCAGGCATTAAGGATTCTGAATACTATTTCAAGTGTCTGGAAAAATAAAATTCTATGTCTTCAGCTGTCTGCATCTTTAGAGAACATTAAGAAATCAAACATGAAGAATTTCTACCTGGAGGTATTAAATTTTGCACGTATCAAATTTCCCGCGAAATATTATTTTGTTTATTCGCGAAATTAAATACCCGCGAAATTCAGTATCGGATATCTTTAGTAATATAAAAAAATTAAGAATTCTATGTATTCAACTGTCTGCATCTTTAGAGAGAAATCAAACATGAAGAATTTTTACCTGAAGGTATTAAATTTCGCACGTATCAAATTTCCCGCGAAATATTATTTAGTCTATTCGCGAAATTAAATACCCCTGAAATTCAGTATCGGATATCTTTAGTAATATAAACGATTATTTAAATCAAGAAAAAGTCTTGCATGCCATTTAAAACCTATATTTTTTCTAGACTTGCGAAATTTAATGCATGCGAAACATGTATTTTCTATCGACTCGCGAAATTTAATACGTGCAATATTTAAAAATTACAGAGGTCAAGAAATTTTTTACCCACAAATTTTAATATCTTTGGTAGTTTCAACTATCTCGCACTCTTGCGCACACAAATCGAATACTTTATCCAAACCTGATAATCAAATAAATAAAAAATAAAAAAGGACATCATATTTTGTAAAACATTGCTTTAGTTCAGCTCGCCATACACATATTCTTTCCTTTTAGTCGAAATACCTGGAGTTGTACGAAAGTTAAGACAATGTCGCCCTCATATGGTACAACGAAAGGTATAAATTTTTATTTTTGTTTTTTTTATCACTAAAACTCGAAAGTTATTAGCTACCTAGTGAACATAAACTTGTTCAAAGTCCACAGTGAAGACGCTAGAACAACGTTGAAGGTTGATCTATACCTTTTAAGTCTGAAAATAATTGGCCATCATCTGTGGAGGGGGTGTTTTGTATACCCAAAAAGCGTCCCTCCACATGTGATATTCGTCAGTTATTTTCAGGCTAAACACATCAGTGGTCGGTATAAAAGTAAATAATCACTGTGGAGGAGAAACCTCACTCCTCCAGAGTGATTATTTCAACCACTACACACCACTACATCGAGGTATAAGTTCCTACTAATTTAAGTAGTCAAAATAAGAGCAAATAATCACTGTGGAGGAACATAGCTTCAGGCTGCAAAGCTCAGAAATCTCTCTTCTACAGTGAGTATTTACTCTTATTTCGACCACCTAATTTTAAAAATAATAACGTTTGTTTTTTCCAGGAACAGTTAATCTTTTGTTATCAAGCTGTTTTATGTTTTGCGCAGCAGTTCATTTCAGCTGGTAAGTTCTTTCACTTACGGAGCAGAGATGACTAGTATACGGATTTCATAATTTTTTATCTAAAAGTTTCACAAATCATTTTCAAACATATTAGCACGTTTACATTTATAGATAGACTGTTATCGTCATAAAATCCAGTCCAGTGGGCAAATATCTGTTCAAAGTCCGCAGTAAAGACATTAGAACAACGTTGTTCTAACGTCTTTACTGTTGACTTTGAACAAGAATTTGCCTACTGGAAGAGGTCTTTAGATTCTACCTACCACACCTTTCCTACCCCTTGGTTGAATAGGGTTACGGTGATCGATATAAGAGCAAACACTCACTATAGACGAGTAATTTATGAACATTGCTGCAGGCTGTAACGCCAAAAAATATCTCCTGCATAGAGATTATTTGCGAAAAATTGGCTGCGAAAGCCAAAAGAAGACATTTCATTGGTAGAAATTTGTGGTGAAATGGTGTGACATCAATTTCTACCAATTGAATATCTTCTTTTGGCTTTCGCCTCGGAGAAATCAATCAACCTTTATGAAGTTTTGGTGAATTAGAAAAATTAATTTACAAATTTTTGACATTAGATATTTTCATACAGGGGTAGGTGTCAATATTCGCTTATAGTTCGTGTAATAGTTTACTTGTTATTGTGAATTTAATACTTTTTTCTGATAACCTGAGAAATCAGACGATAGGTAAAGTAAAACCCAAGTTCCCCATGCATATCGATAAACTAATCAATTGCTAGATCATGAATACAACACTCTCTTTCGTAGATGTTTGTTTGTATTATCTTATACTCGATAATCGAATAGACCTATTCACAAATAGGGAAACTAGGCATTGACTGCTCAGAAAGGAAGTTTTTGCATTGCAACAAGTTTTTACTTTGAGCAGCCTCGTTTTCATATATTTGTAAATAGGTCTATATCGAATCTCTTTTTTTTTTCAGAACGTATCAAGCTTGATAATTCTCGTCGCCAGAGTCTACAGAGCATACAGAGCTCAACATCGAATCTTAGCGACGACCTTTTTGCGTCTGCATCCAGTCAAACATTTGATCAAATGAAGAGGCCCTACTCGGCAGATAGATTTTCACCAAGAAATTCTCCTGATTCAGCATTAAATATTACTGATGTCACACATACGGATGTGGTAAATAAAACGGAATTGACGAATATTCCGGAGATGGCTCCCACTAATGACTTGAATACAAATGTTGCTAGTTTACCAGATCTTCCGAATTATCCAAGTCTTGGTATTATTCCATGTTCACCTCTGTCTACACAAGACGATGGGAAATTTCAAGAGAATAGAGATCAGGAAGAATCTAACTCTAATACAATCCCAACTGCCCCAAAGTTTAAAATAAATTCTGGTATATTTCAAACTGCAAAAAGTCCGACAAATGAACAGTCGGTAATTTTAGAAAATGACCTCGCGGATTTTCCGGATAATTGAACGTGGCTTTAACTGAACTTCTTATTTATTCGACACACGAACAACCTTCAGACTTTCTCCGATAACAAGACGATGGTTGTTAAAAAAGTGTAATTTCAAGCAATGGTATATCTACTCGATAACAGTGTTTTATCAATGGTTGGGTGTGTTAGTCATGTGGTTATACCTTTATTGTTTAGTGTGGAATGTTAGAATTATCCCAGTTGACAGTAACTTGTTCACAGTCAGCAGTAAAGACGCTAGAACATAGTGTCTTTACTGCGGACTTTGAACAAGTTTTTGCCCACTGGTATAAATAACTCTTAATAAAATATCTGAACAGTTAGACAAAAATGAATCTGTGCAGAAGAAACCAATCCATTGCAGGATCATTGACTCTGTAGATTTTATTTTTGATACGGCTCCTTAAGCTACGTTTACACGCAACGATTAATTGGGCCGATTACTGGTTGTGGTCTAGACGTCGTGTGTACGACACTGCAAAAACCTGTAAACCGTTTACAGATTTTTCAAAATGGCAGTTAGTAGAGTACCGAATCGTGACTAAAAATCGTAGTGTGTAAACGCCGCTTTAGGGTTACTGAGAATTAGTTTTAGTTTTTCTTTTAAATTATTTTTTTTACCTTTTTATTGTATGCTATTATATTAGAACGTAACTTAGGCAAGTTTGAAAAGAACGGCCGTATATCACCTGTGGAAGAGTTCATATTTCAGTATATTTCAACAGGTCAGGCAATCGTTTCAGGCTTCCTAAGGAATGGATTATCTCTTATACTCTATATATCGATGAGGAGTGCCGATTCAACGACTCTGCATTGGATTGGTTTCTTCAGTAGGAAGAACGTATCAACTACAAGCTCGTTTACTCGATACTCTTCTTCGCAGATGATTTTGAGATCAGATTTGGAGATCATCCCCATATGTACCCAGTGGGCAAAAACTTGTTCGTACGACGTTGTTCTAGCGTTTTTACTGCTGACTTTGAATAAGTTTTTGCGCACTGGGTATCAATTAAAAGTTTCAAATAGCTTTTATAACTTTTATATAATGCCCAGTGTACAAAAATTTGTACAAAGTTCGCTGTAAAGACGCTAGAACAGCATTTTTAACCTAGCGTCTATACTGCAGACTTCAAACAAGTTTTTGTTCACTGGGTTACTCACCTTAAGGGCGTAAATTATCGCAGGGATTTTTGTGGTTGAGCGTCGTAAAAAGAGTAGTTGGATTTTGCGGAATTTATTTTTGCGATCGAACGTTTAGAAACTGGTTTTACAGAATTTATTCTTGCGTTTGAGAGACGTGGATAAAAAAGAAATACAAAAAAATATATAGATTAGGTAAGGAACCATCTCAAAATTTCGCTCCAAAACCAACTTCTTTGGTTAAATCAACTAAAATTGAACAAAAATGAATCTGTGCAGAATTGTGTTAGGTCAACGAACTTGCGATGGATTGGTTTCTTTGGTACGAATAAACCAACCCATTGCAAGATCGTTGACTCAGTACTCTCCTCTGTAGATTTTAATTTTGAGAATAAGAATAAATAAATTATTTCTCAAAGATTTTCAAATGAGAACTGAATTGAGGTTTGTTGTATTTTGTCCTTACACTGATAGATTTTGCAGTATTATTTGTGCGATTTACCCCGATGCACAGGTTCTTAAGGAATTTATTTTTGCGATTTGGGGCAAAATTTGCAAAAAATAAGTTCCGCAAAATATTGTTCCGCTAAAATTAATCCCCACAATAATTTGTGTTCTTAAGTAACCACATGGATCAATGGTCGAAATTAGAGGAAATAATCACTACAGACGAGTGATTTTTGAGCATAGTTTTGGCCTTTATAGCCCGAAACTATGCGCAAAAACCCTCCTCCGCAGTTATTTGCTCATATTTCGACTACTGATGGATTAACTTGTTCATATTATCTACGAAGGAAGGTGTTAACTGTCTTGTGATTGTCGGTGGGAAAACCCCGATTATTATCAAAATCGTAGATTCTGTACCCTCTTCCGTAGATGTCATTTACACTTATATTAATCCTTATTATCAGTTTTGTTTCAGCTGTAAATTAGTGGAAGTGTATTGATAGTCTGGAAATAACGCTGAAAACTGTACTCAAAACATTTCTCCACAAGTGATGTCTCCGCAGTTAAATTTTGCAAAGAAGACTATCTGTTTTCACGTTTTTTCGACGTTGAAAATACGTTGCGTACCCACTGGATTGTACCATCTTTGGCATTATTTTCTTCAAATTAATTTTTAGTCAAAATAATTAGTTTTTAAAATATAATTCATTGCTCCAGTGGTACTGGCTTGCTACACAAACACAACTGCTAGTGTTGAGAGTCATTAAAAGTCGCATTTTTTAAAGATGGTCGCATTTTTTAAAGATGGAATTCCGGGGCAGCTGACTAAGGGACCATCTCCAAAATTCGCTCCGATGAGAAGAGTGCTGAATCAATGATCTTGCAATTGCAAGCTCGTTGACTTAACACTCCTCATTGTAGATTAATTTTTCTCAAATTTATTGATTTTGACTACTTTAAAGCTGTTAAAATATTTGCTTTTTGAAACGAATTTTGGAGATGACTCCTATACTAAGGCTGTGAAGTGGAGGAAATCAGATAGTAATATTTATTTCTCTTATACATATTCGGTTCATTTTATCTACTTTTTTCAACTGTAGTGTATGTAACCAACCTCGTTCCCAGGGCTTAAAACATAAGTGTTATAGACACGTTTCGTCATATCCCAGCCAGCACCTGATGTCGGTTTAACTTTGGAACAACGTCAAAACAACATCGATCCGACGTCGTGTGCCGACTGGGATTAGATAACTTATCATGTAATCTACAGTTGTAAAGGAACGTAAAGGGAATGGAGGGTCTTGATACGAATTAATTTCACGATTTGTAGTCAATCATTCGAATCATCGAGGGCTGGAACTTGCATTTATAAGAAGAAAAACTCAAGCTCGTCCCCAGCGTCTTTTACTTATTAAAAAATTATGTCAGTCCTTTTTGATTGGGGAATTTTTATTTTCTTAAAAGTCACTGGGGAGGTGTTTTTAAAAACTGGTCGAAATACGAGTAACTAATCACCAGCAGAGGGTATTTTGAGCATAATTTCGGGCTATTTAGCCTGAAGCCATGCACAAAAAGCACTCCTTTACAGTGATTATTTGCTCTTCTTCCGACCATTCAATTTTATCCTACGTCGTAACAACGTCAAAGTGACGGCGTGTGCCGGCAGGGATACAAATTTCATCGTAATATGCACGATTCCAGTTTGCTTTCTTATCTTTGTAACGAGGAAAGAGAACTCCTTCTGTTGGTATATTTTTTATAGATTCATGTTGTATTAGTTATATAGAAGTAATTAATTTTGTCAATATCTTCAAACTAGGGTCATTCAATGGGTATGCGACGCGCAAATTTTAAATGAGGTCATTGCATTGGTTGAAAGCAACGTCACCTGACAGGTGACATCACGTTCAACCAATGTAATGGCTTTATTTAGAATTCCTATGAAACAACGCCCTTGACAAAGCATCTTGTTTTGCAGTGTTCATGAGCCTATTTTGCAGTGACCTAAATGAAAGTAAATGATCACTGTAGTAGAGTGGTTTTTGAGTATAGGTTCAGGCTACAAAGCTTGATGCTGTGCTCAAAAATCCCTCCTCCTCAGTGGTTATACAAGATTCAGAGTGGACCTGGAAAACCTTTTTAGAAACCTCAGGGAATTCTGGCTATAAGTTTAATATACCAGGGAAAGAACAGAGAACAACTGAATAAAGATCAGTGTTTAGTTGCTCACACACAGCCTGATATCTCTCGCGTTTGATATTTCCTGCTGAAGCTGTTTAAATGGCAAGAAAAGTTGTTCAGTATATGTCTGTATTCGTTTGTCTGTATTCGTTGGCTCCAATTTCAAGATAATGATAGTTTTTATTCCTCGTATCATTTGACGCAGTTCTAACGTGTTTACTGCGGACTTTAAACAACTCTTTGCCCACTGAGTTAGCGGAAAGGTGCAACAAACACGATTTAAGAGGTATTTCCAAGATATTCTTTGCGTGTTTGACTGGACAGGCGCTGTAAAAGACTCTGAGATTGAAAAGATTCACATCATTCGTAAAAAGCCTATTTCGCTGCAGTTAATTTCCGCAAACAGTCGCAAAAATTATGTTTTGTGAAAATTTATTTTCACGAATTGTCACAATTGCTTTCTTTCATGAGAATTATCTTAGCAAAAGAATCATATAACGAGAAGTAAAAACAAACATACATTTCATCTTTTCTCTTACTTCATCAAATGCATCAAGGATCACTGTGAACTCAGATCGATTTCAGCTGGTATAAGCGTGTTTGTGTTTCGCGGGAATTTGTTTTCGCTGTTGGCCCAAGGAAGTTAGAACTTCCTTGGTTGGCCTCAAAAGTTATGCTTATGTTATTTTCCAAAAACCGCGAAGAACCGAGAAATTTCTTCCAGCGAAATTTAAAACATTAAAGGCCATACGAACTCCGTAAACCCAGGGCGGTCATTTTGGAAAGTAAGCCAACAAAATAAGATTTTTTGCCTTGTAAGCAAATGTATAAACCATGCTTTTAATTAGAGTTAATGTAAATACGATGTTTGAGCTGTATTAAAGCATTGAAAAATTCTCTTCCATTTCTGGGTGACAGGATTGCTTCAGAGTTCGTATGGCCTTTAAAGTATTTCGATCATAAGTAATTGGTATATTCTTCGTCCGTCTGCACTTTTTTCTTCTCCGTATTAATTTTGTGCTATTTCGTAATTTTATAACGGTTGTGTTTGTGTATAAATCTGCCGAAAATTATTTTCTGAAACGGAATACAAGAAATTATAATATGTTGCGTGCGTGGAGAGCACGCACTGGTTATTCGCTTCTAAAAGTGTATTTATTACTCTCTGGGCGTTTATTTAAATTATATCCGGAAGGGAAGTGGGCGGACGAGCGTGTAATTACGTAATGTAATGTCATCGTTTTAGATCGTGATTGGCTCGGTTTCCGTAATACATAATGGTAGGCCAGAAGCGATTGCGAGGAACGCAAATCACGTGCATAGCATCTGGCCGTCAACCATCAAATCTTCTCTCAACGGTACAACGACAGATAGCTAGCTGCTGTTTTTAACTTTCTATTTAATCATTTTTCTTTACCCTCCACATAGAGAATTCACACTGTATAGATTATAAAAGTAAAAGGCCCTCTCAGTGCCGTTGCCATTCTATCATGTTTGGTGGCGGCGCTTCCTCCGCGCGCTTCCTTGATCCAGAGAAAAAAGCATAGCTAGATACTGCGCCGTTTTGGGCGGACATGACCTATTTGCAGAGCCGTATTTTTACATGACATAACATTAAATATCAAGAAGCGAATGAAAGGTGTATAAATCATCTTTCAAATGATGTCAAATGATATATAATTTGCTGGGTGTGAAATTCGGGCACTATAGAGCATCATCATCCTGTGGTAAAGCCATTACATTGGGTGAACATGATGTCACCTGTCAGGTGACGTTGCTTTCAACCAATGCAACAACTTCATGTAAAATTGCGCGTCGCATACCCATTGAATGACGTCTAGTTTGAAGATATTGACAAAATGAATTACTTCTATATAACTAATACAACATGAATCTATAAAAAATATACCAACAGAAGGAGTTCTCTTACCTCGTTACAAAGACAAGAAAGCAAAATTAGGTAAACCGCTTTACCGGAATCTGAATATCTCTAGTAGTTCTTCGCTCCAGTGACTTCTAAATGCCGGACACCTGTGCTCAATTCCACACAGCATTTTTTTATTTTTTTATGAAAACTCAAATTCTTGGCAAGGATGCGCTACCTAGTTTTATTCTCACTCTGCTTACGGCTATCGCCTTCGTTTCGGCTATTTTGTTATGAAATATTCTAATTTTACAGCACCGGTTATTCTAGTTATTCTTCAGGTCCTTCAAGTTTTTGATTGTGTATATTTAAATTAATGTTAACGTTTTTCTTTTCACATATTTAAATATAGTACTAAAATAACAGTTTGTGGCGGTGACTTACAATATTTGAAAGACATGTGGCCAGTTATAATGGCAGGTGCTAGAGCTTATGCTCCATATATTGTCTTCCCAGCTGCATTGATAGTTGGAACAACTGGATATTTCCTAGAAGGTTATTTTTCTGATAAAAGACATGGAATTCAAACTCGTAGTACTCTGGAAACAAGATTGGAAAGAAAACTTGCAGAATCAGTTGCGAGTGATATTAATGACTTGAAAATGGGAATACCAGTATCAATTCTTGATAGAAACTTACAAAATCCTGAAACCTATAAAAGCCTATAAAGATTGATTTTAAATTAACTCCTGGACATCACCAGTGGAGGAGTATTTTTAGTGTAACTTTACTCAGTTATTTCCAGGCTTGACTTATAAGTGTTCGAAATAAAATGGTTGCTGTGGAGGAGGAATTTTTGAGCATTCCTTCAAGTTAGATGCTCAAATTCTCTCCTCCACAGTGATTATTTGCTCTTATTTCGAACGCTACATAATGACGGATATCAGATATCCTGGGAGTACTTTTTACAACACAGGAACATCTGAGTCAATGTTCAGAACTGTTGCTTTTTAGACCATAGTTAATTAATTCAGTCTGCTTGAAATAAATACAAATAAACACTGTAGATGAGTGATTATTTAGGATAGCATAAGGTGGATTTTCATTAGGCGATATTTGTTGTATTATGAAAAATTTTGCTTGGTAAAAGAAATGCGCATGCTCAGTTACAAAAGGTTAAAATTTTAAATACAAATTCACTGTTGTACTATGTATATTTATATTATTCTTAATTTTAATAGCATAATGCATAATTGCATATTTTCCAAATTTTATATAGTTTTCTTTTAGTTACTCAAGCCTCAAGGTAACAGTTGGACATCACCTGTGGAGGAGTGCTCTTTTAGGTACAGATTTCAGCTTTGCAACTTAAAACTGTACTAAAAACCCTCCTCCACAAGTGATGTATGACCTTAATCTTGAGGCTTGGTTACTCAACAATACTTGAAATTAGAGCAAATAGTCACTGACGGGTTGTTAGCATACCCTATTGGTACACAAATCTCTCTCAAAGTTCAGTGTTTGTGTAATTAGAAAATATTTTTAAATGGCTCATACACAAAATTAAAGCACATGAACAATACAAAAAATGACCATTTGCGAAAAAAAATGTTTTAGTTTTTTTAATAATAAGGGAAAAACTTACAAATGCCGTACGCAACCTATACAAGCTGACTAAATTCATCCTCAGCACCTCTTGGGATAAGTTTAGTTTGATTTCTTCGTGAAACCATACTTCGGGAGGGAATACAAAGGCTAACAAAGTGTATATTAACAAAACAAAGGACACAAATCTCTCCAAAAGTTTAAATTTTTGCTTCTCCAAACTATGGCATTGCAAAATTAAGTACCCACAGAATATCCAAAAATCAGTCATTTGCGAAATTATATGCCCGTAAAATAATATTTTAAATAGATCATTCAAATACTCTCAAAATGTAAAAAAATATATTGCTCGTGAAATTAAATACCCGCAAAACTTAGTACCCCTAAGTAATATCTCTTCCGATGGGATTATTTGTTATTATTCCAAGCATTGCTCGATGTAAGAAGCTTAGTAAAAATATAGCTGTATCAGATGGTTTTAATGTTTGTATTATCGCAATGTGTATGTACTAAATTTGCTTATACTGAACAGCTATTTTATACTACAGTAACGATATATTTATATAATTCAAGAATAATGGATTACCACCAACCCCCCTACACCCCTACTCTACAAAGAAAAATGTTTTCCGTTTCTAGTTTTACCAAGTTAACTTTTGTAATTAAATGTAGATATTAAACCAAGTACTAAGCTACACTATTTAGATCTTTTGAGGAAAGTCATACCTATAAAGCATGCTCTCATGCACCTTTTGAGGTACGTCTCTCCTTTCATGCTTTTAGACATGTTTGTAGGCCACATCTTCTATTGAAAATATCATAGGCAACCAGTGTGATACATGTACACTGGTATGGGAGCCCAAGTTATTTTATTTTCATTGTCTTTATTTGCGATATTAATTTACTTCATCTCTCATCCAGTAAGGACGAATATAATAATCACTCTGTGGTAGAGCCAAATTGACTGAAAATATTCAGAAAAATCTATCCACAGTGATGACCAGCAGTTGTTTTAAGAACATCCAAATCATTATGATGTTTTTTTGTGTGGTGCTTATGCTTAATGACTATGCATAAATAAGTCAAATGTCATTTTTTTTTTCAGTTAACAATACTCTATAATGAAACCAATAACTGCTGTATTAGGACTCTTGTCATGTATTGCATTTGCAACAAGTCTTCTATATATGTTAT
>JAULBZ010001299.1:0-22968 GCA_032360805.1 Neoturris breviconis | reverse complement strand
CTAACTGTGTGGCAGCCATATTGTTTGGCCAAACTTCATCGCTTTTCTGCATGATTACATGAAGTTGTAGCTATTTTTTGATAAAATAATTGCTTATTTGAGCCACTTCCTGTTATTTATAAATGCTAAAATTTTCAGGGTTGTGATCAGCAATTGCCAATAGTAAACTTGATATAGATTTTGGAATTTTGACAAAATAGGGTGATTATGCGACTTTAAGTCTACTCGATCTATAGGGACTTCTTGTGATCGTTTTCCACATTTTTCTTTTACTTATTGCGTGTATTGTTGGTCGAAATTTGTAAAATTTCCGTTCTTGAAAGTCCAAGATTATAGTTGTTACTTTAATACCTCGTTCTTTCTCGTGTCTCAACCAAAACAGCAATGTTTTTATGGTGTGTATTAAAAAACAGAATAAATATTACTTTCGTGTATTTTTATCTTATCTGTATCATCTTCTTGCATTGCTCGGAATAAGAATAAATAATCACTGCGGAGGAATGAATTTTGAGCATAGCTTCAGACTTCCAAGCATGAAGCTATCTTCAAAAATCACTCACCCACAGTGATTATTTGCTCTTATCTCGAGCATTATGTTACATACGTTTCAACATTCACATATATTCTTATTGAGACTTTACGACACTGAATTTTATCTAAAGGTTGGTTTTCATTAGGCGGAAATTTTTTTGAAAAAGCTAAAAGAAGACATCTCGTTAGTAGAAATTGACATTACGCATCAATTTCTACCAATAGATTGTCTTCTTTTGGCTTTCGCGCGGAAATTACTGCCTAATAGACACGAGAGTCTGGAAATAAAGGAATAATTCAAGTAATCTTTGCAAAAGGACCCAGTGGGAAAAAAAACTTGTTCAAAGTCCGCAGTCTGCGGCCTTGTAGCAAGTTATTGCCTGCTGAGGAGGGGCATGATATTAATTCAGTGCAGTAACGAAATGTCTAAGAAAAAATCAAATCTTAATAAAACTTAAGACTCTTGTTACATTGTCATATTCTAATTTTGCGTAAAAAATGTGGTATTTGAAATAATTTGGTAGTGAAGTGTAACGATTCATTTCCAAGAGGGTAAAAACTTGGTCAAACTCCGAAGTAAAGAGGCTAGAACAACAACGTCTTTATTGCTGACTTTGAACAAGTTTTTACCCACTGGGATGATACAGAAAGAAATTTATCTGCATTTTATTTACTTGCAAACCCAATGCCCACGCAAAATCATATCAACATCAAAAAATACTTTGTTCTGATGTCGCGACGTCAAAACTACGTCATTTCGACGTTGACATGCCGTTCCATGTCACTATGGAACTTTTTTTTTATCTTATGAGATATTTTCCAGCCGGCAATAACCTGTTCAAAGTCAGCAAAATAACGTTATAACAACGTTCTTGGAACGTTGCTTTAACGTTATTTTGCTGACTTAAAAAAGATTTTTGTCGGCTGGGTATCTTGCTTTATATTGTTTGCAGAAAAGAGTGTCCCATGCAAAAACATGTTCAAAGTCTGCAGTAAAGGCGCTAGAGCAATGTTTCCAACGTTGTTCTAGCTTCTTTACTGCTGACTTTAAACAAGTTTTTTGCCAACTGGTTATTCGGTAGACCTTTACGCTGTGTTGTCTGCATTCCATTTGACTAAAAACCAAATTATGAGAAAGGAATCTTTCTGCGTGTAGCCCATATATGAGGTCTTAAGGTTGATTCGCACTAGGCGATAATACAGTCCTTTGATAAAAATTGACGTCACATGATGTGTGACGTCAATTTCTACCAATGAAATATCTTCTTTTGGCTTTCGCATTGGATTTTTCACCTAGTGGAAATCAACCTTTATTGTATAGACGGATCTCCACTAGACGAATTCGTTCGCGCAAATTGTAAACGGAGCCAATACATTGGTTAAAAGCGACGTTATCTGACAGTGACGTCACTTTCAAGCATAATGTAATGGCTTCATGTAGCATTCATGCGACCCAGTGGAGATCCGCCTTATAGACCATAATAAATAACCTAATCCCACCTATAATTCCTGAGCAATCCTTAAAAAATCACTCCTCCGCCGTTATTATTTGCTTTTATTTCGTGCACTGGTTTGGCTTACTTTAAGCCTTACATCCTGATAAAAACAATAGGTAATCCGTGGTCAAATTTCGTGTGTGGCCACTTAGAAAGTTACTTTTAGAACCTAGATGTTGCCATAATTACAGTTTGCGAATTGTAACAAATCGTGTGGTCACAAGTAACAGCGCTGTTTATAGCAAAACTGGAAACTTTGATCCCAGCGCCTGTGTTCTCTCCAAACCGAAAGACGTAAATAATGGATGGAAAGGTGATGGGAATTTGGTTGAAATCATTGTCAAACCATATCGAAACAATATTCGCTCAACAACATTAGAGTTCCTACAACTCCATAATTCAAGTCCTCAGGGTATATATCCTTTGGTCGAAAGCTTCGCCTTCTAATGCAGAGCTTTCTATAATTCCTAGATTAACCCTAGTGGGTACACGACGTCATAACAACGTCAAAATGACGGCTAAATACGGGCCTGTGTAGTTCTGTACACTGAGCACATGGCATTACACCCAAGTGGGCGAAAATATGTTCAAAGTCCCCAAAAAAACGTTAGAGCAACGTCTTGAACGATGTTCTAACGTTTTTACTGTGGACTTTGTAAAAGTTTTTACCCACTGAGACAGTTCGTACACGAAGCTGCACGGGCTCATATTCAGTGCCCTGCCGGCACACGATATCTGAACAACGTCAAAACGACGTCGCATCGTTGTTTCGACGTTGTTCTAATGTTGTATTCCGACAGGGTAGTTGTTCATACTATTTCATCTCGTGACAAAAGTATGTCGAATTGAAAGTTTTAAAAATAGTAACTGTAAAGACCACACAACATACGCGTTGGTCTTTTAAGAAATTAAACAAAAGAACCGGTGGTGGTGGCATTGTTACCACTTGGCAGGAGCTCTCAACCAGAATATACATATAGCTAAGCTGAAAGAACTGGAATCTTTAAATAGTGAACTATACGAACGCTAATGTTTAAACGATGACCCAAACCTGTTTATAACCATTATATGCCAAGCGAATAAAAGTGAATTGCTTTCCACGGCGAGGGCGATCACCGAATTTAGACTATTTGTTACTTAATTAACCTCGTACTCAGGAATTTCTTACTTTTTTAAAAAACGTTTTTCAAAAAAGTCAAAAAGTCCTTGGTACGAGGTTGTTACTCAACAATATACAGGCGTATATGGAGACAGTGGTCGAAATAATCCAGCGGGCAAAAACTTGTTCAAAGTCAGCAGTAAAAGCGCCAGAACAATGTCGGACAACGTTATTCTAACGTCTTTACTGTAGACTTTGAACAAGTTTTTGCTCGCTGGGAAGAACGAATCATCACTATGGATGAGTGAATTTTTTAGCATAATTTCAGACTACAAACTCTGAAACTATGCCCAAAAATCACTCCTCCGCAGTGATTATTTACTATTATATTGACCACTAAATTATCCTTGGTCATATATTTGGCAGTTTTTCACGCTGTGCTAGGGTTGGATTCCATTAGGCAGAATATTCCTTGCGAAAGCCAAAGGAAGACATTCCATTGGTAGAAATTGGCGTCACATGTCGTGTGACGTCAATTTCTACCAACGATGAGATGTCCTCTTTTGGTATACGCACGGAATTTTCCGCCAAAGTAAATCAACGTAATTATTAGAGTAAGGTTCGTTTCTTTCTTTGTATTAACAACATATTGTTTTGATATTTTGACTCCGCTTCTCTAATATGTTTATGCGTGTTTTATATGTGATTGCGAGAAACGTCTACTCTCTCTTTTTTTATTTGTATTCTGACATCTTCTGTACTCTCTGTCATGCATGTTTCTTTTTCTAAAAGTGTGTCGATATTAATATATATACGATTCTTCATATATACGATCGTTCTTCGTCTGTATCTTTATACTTATCATGTTTTCAGCTAATCAGTTAGCTACATCGTTATACCAAGTGATTTTCTGTCGAGTGACGCTTCACATATTATTTCGTGTATTCTTACACGAGTATTATATTTCATCACTAGAAAAATGTGTTATGTCATCTATCCAACTGCGATACTTTGCTACGCGTGTATAATAGCTAAATTTTGAGGGTTGACCGCACCCTTCTGACCAACTAAAAAGTCCAAGTAACATCCATCGTTTACTAACAGGGTCTTGTATGGTTAGTGGAGAACCTCCGTCTCCAATACATGGTGCAGCTTGATTGTCTAACCTGCCTGCGCATAGCATTGTCTTTTTGCGAAATTTATATACTGTTGCTTCACTACACTTTTTAGGGCCAACTATAGGCAATGTTACATCTTGCAATACACCTGAATACAGTGGTGGACTAGATAAATCTTTTAATTTCATTGGTTTTGTTAACCCCCATCCTGATACTGTTGCGTTTTTATGGCCTCTTTCAAATTGTTTTGCTTGTTTTCTATCGACCAAACAAATCTAAAAATACAAAATCATAAAATTCCAATCTTTTACAAAAATACAAAAGAAAAACTTAGGACGCATTTGGTCAAAGACCTTTATTACAAGAATTCTTTCGGGCCTGTCATAATCTTTCAGAATAAAATAGCTACTGGTCATCACTGTGAAGGAGAGATTTTTCAGAAAATTTTCAGCCAAATTGGCGGGAAAAATATTCTGAAACATTTCTCCTCCGCAGTGTTGACTGGCAGTTATTTTAACCTCTGAGTCCTTTTAATATTCCTAATATTGTTATATATATTTTCCCTTGATATTTTTATATTAGAAGAACAAAACAAATGTTATTGTGACCCCCTAAAAATATGAAAAACAAGAACAGAATGACTGTTAAAACAATGTAAATACGGGTGATTGTCACAAACGAGTAAAGAAGTCTATAAAAACAACTACGAGAAAGTGTGGTATTTCAACTAACTTGTATTTTATTGGTTAATTAAGACATGATTATTGCTGACTCAGCATCTTTGCAACTTACCGTATTAACATAATCGGTTGTTTGTGCAAATCCATCCAACTTGAGTAACGCTATGTCATTTTTCAAACTCATGCTTTTACGTACAAATTTCTTATGAATATGTATTCCGCCAGGTTTTACTCGAAATTGTTGTTCTTCGATTTCTGGTCGATTTATATCGTTTTCACCTAATAAATATTCATAAACATGGTGGTTGAAATAGGTAGATAATGAGTAAATAGCCCAGAGATGGAAATAGAATTATATGAAAAGTCACAAAATTACTAAAAAATAACTTCGGTGAGGGAGGGGGATGAGGCAGGGAAAGAAAGTAAAGACGAGTTTAGCTTTCAAGCGAATTCCTTATAGATAGTAAAGTTAGTTCTCAGTGGACGTTAGACATTTTTTAACATTATAAAAAATTTGTATTTGTTTGATTTCTTCGGTATGAATAAACCAATTTAATTACAATCCTTGCCGGCATACGACGTCGCGATGTCGTTTTGATGTTGTTTCGACGTTGTTCCGACGTCGTATGCCCACTGGGATATTGTTGATTCAGTACTCTCCTTCGCAAATACTTATGAAGTCAAGAAAGCATACGTCGCACCGTGAACGCTTACCAAATACGGCTTGTGTATTATCATATATAGGAATACACAGTCCCAATAAGGAGATATACGAGACCGTTTTTGGTAGGCTATCATTCTGTGCTCATTGATAAAGTCTCCGTACCTAACGATACGATTATATCGTCTTCCTTAACAACATTCCCATCATTTGTATGTAGTAAACTTGCTACTGTTAATACCCAACCTGGTTTGATCAGTACACCACCAAATAATGATGAAGGACCTAAAACATTCAAATCAGTTATTATTGACAACATGCCGGACAATGACATCCTCAGGTGGAGTCAAACGTGACAGAAGATATTTTAATGTATTTTGCTTATGATCGACTGAAGTTATCCAAAACTCATATGTTCTCAGTAAAATACGTTCTTTGCTTGTATTAACTTAAACCGGTTTTCCACTTCAAGAAAATTTCAGCTATTCAGAAAAATAGAAAGTTGAAAACATTTTAACTTTTTCTTTTGTTTTCTGTCGGAAAATCTTCTGCACTGCGAAAAAATAGGAAAATTATCTTCAAGTGGAAAACTTGCTTTAGCCTACTCTAACCAGAAATTTAATTGGATTTGTTACTTTGATGTTTACCCAAAATTTATCACGTGTTCTATCACAAAGATAAACTTCAAAATCTCAAATTCACGTCGAAAAGATGTTATTTTGATCGCGACGTAAAAACAACGTTGATATGGACGTCACGTTCCCACTGTGTTTGTTTGACACAATTATCCCAGCTGGCAAAAACTTGTTCAAAGTCAGCTGTAAAGATGCTAGAACAACGTCAAACGACGTAGTTCTAGCATCTTTACTGCTGACTTTGAACAAGCATTTATCAAATTCTCACACAAATATTTTGGGGAGATATGCCATATGGAAGATTAAAAAAATATGAAAAGGAGGAGTACACGTGTGGATAGTGCCTCATGGCCCAATTATATTTTGCTTTCCATGTGCTAGCTTCCACAAAAGCAATTTGGATAGAAGCCTTACGAAGCATTAAGCCTTACCACCATTAATTGTTATTAGAGTCATCCATGGCCACTCCCCTGGTTGTGAATATTGTCCGCCAATTATTCTTCGAATTCTTTTACCAGTGTTATTCCGTTGTTTGGTTACAACACCACAGGTTTCGTCCTCTTGTAAATAATCTAGGTGACAATAAAAACAAACGTGGTTAACAAAAGGATGCTTTTAATGTCAATATCCAAGCCTGAATATAACTGCCGGACATCACCTGTGGAGGAGTGCTTTTTGAGTATAGGGTTCAGCTTAAAAGCTGAACACTATACTCAAAAAACACTCCTCCACAGGTGATGTCCGGCAGTTATATTCAGGCTTGAATATGATCAAATGTTGGATTAGGTCATCCGCACATAGTCGGTAGCTATTATTATAATAATTTAACAATACAGTAAGAAAAACATACCTCCTCTAGGCTTTGTGTTGCATTTAAACCTACATTTCCTCTATCAAAACATCGAGTTGTTAATGTCAAAAACTTTCGTATTGCATGCAGTTCACTATCACTGTATAATTTTGAGTTTCGAACGATATTACTGTCAGACATGTTACCATTTGTAGAACGAATATCATTAATATAAGCTTCTTTTTGATATGATGCACGTGGAACACTGTTTGATCGTGTACGTGTCGATGAAGCTACAGAATCTAGTGTTGAAATAGGACTCCAATCGCTACCAAAATCACTATCATCATTAAATACTGAATCGTTATATTCTTTTAACGATTCAAGGATTGTCTCGTTAATATTTCGACTTTGTTCAAAATTGTTCGGGTCTGTATTTTGTAATAACTGGGTAGGTGAAGCTCTTACAGCAATTGGTGAAGGGTATGGAGAATTTGAATCTGAACTTGTACTATGCAGACCAGAATCTAATCTTTCAAGTGGTCCATGATTTTTATGAGCATTCCTACTAATTGCTGGATATTTATTTTTTGGTCTAATTTTTTCCTCTGTGTGTTCAATATCAATTAACTGATCAATTTGCTTTAATAGAACTTCACTTTTAAGATGAAACTTCTTCGATTCTTCAAATAGCTCTTCATTTGTAGACATTACGTCATAATAATCACGTGAGCTTGCCATCACGTTAGTTTCTTTATATGTCTCTATTATTTCATTAACGACAATTTCTTTATTTAAACTATTTTTTCTTGGTTGAGTGTCAATATCATTTGGTGGCTTAATATTTAATAAGATATTGGTCATAACTTTATTCGGATCTCTTGTATATTTCCCCTTCTCATGTGAACAATTTATTTCGCGTGATATTTCAAATAATGTATCTTGAACTTTTTGTATGCTATTTATTATACGCCTATCAGTTGTATATGAATGCGTATCACTTTCATCAAGCTTGGTGTGACTTTCATTAACTGTTTTGTTATGCTTATCCGTTTTTTTTGAATGAGTGTCACTTTCATCAAGCTTGGTGGAAATTTCTGTTATATTATCGTCATTCACTTCAACCTCCTTAATGTTGTTATTAATAAAATAAGATTTATTATTATACTCGCCATCCTTAGTTATCTCTTGCTTTGATCTTGAGAGCTGATTAAGGGCTTTATTCTTACTTTGAATTGTTGTTATTAACGAACTACTGTCATCTAATTGAATTGTATTATTATCTGTATCTTTCGTCGTATCGCTTTGCGTTTCGTTTGAACTACTATCTTTCGTACTAGGATCTAAGCGTGTTAGTTCGTCATTCACAACAGCTGTTTCAACAATATCGAGTAACATTTTGACATTTTCGAGTGAAGAATCAAGCGATATATTATTTTCATGTAATGTTAACTCATCCATTACTTTTTGTTGATCCTTTACACGACCAGTGTCAATATCATCAACTTTATTCATTGTTGTTAATTTCCGTTTTGTGTTATGATCTCTGTGATTTTTTTCTGCTTGAATATATAAAGGATTATTTTTAATCGAACTCCCATCAGGAAATTCTAGCGTTAAATGAGGTGATGTTTCTTTGCTACTTTCTTTTAATTCTTCGCTAGGAATTCTACTGACCTCTTGTAATGATGGAGTTTGGCGAAAACAGTTTTCAAGCTCTTCCACCTGTCGTAATAACTCGGAAGGATCAAAAGTACTTCCTTTTTTAGTTGGTTCTACATACTCTGTACTATCGTTTAATTTATGAGGTGGGTTTCCACTTAATTTGTGCACATTTTCAACTGGTAATTGCATATTCTGTAAACTGTCATTTGAATTTTCTGTCACATGGGTTAATGATGATACCGACTCTTGCGAAGAACATAAAGCCGACGACAATTTTCTAGTCGGTGTATGGACATCATCGGCTTCATTACGATCGTCTACCTGACTACTCCAAAATAACACTGAGTGTCTAAACCAATCAGATCGTGCTGAACAATCAGATGATGGTGAAGTTGGGTTTGATTTCATCTCAAATGATTCATAAAATTGTTCTAAATAGAAATATACAAAGATATAAAACGTTGTTCAGCTTGAAATAAGAATAGATGATATATCTCTCTGATTTAATAAGTAGACGTATCATGCTTTACTTGACAACTACAAGAACTAAAAGTTTTAAGAAAGTTAACAACCTGTTATCTGCTGACTAATCACCTATTATTGACGGAGATGGATCACCTTAGTAGCTAACAAGATTGTTGAGTTTCTACTTGAATTTCTATAACAATAGCGGTTATAATTAAATTAAAGATTATACTTAAATTATTGGATTCAGTCTACAGGAAATTAAATGATGAAACATTCTCTTTAGGTGTAACACTAAGGTCAAAATAGGTCGAAGCAATATACATAATGTATTTTCTCTATTAAGTGTCAGAACATTTGAGGAGCGCGCTAATATTTACAAAATATATGGCAATACACAGTCCGAATACCGAGAAATACGGGACCGTTTAATCAAGGGGGCGCTTATTCGAGGACGGGTGCTTAATCGAAGAAATACGGTACATACAATGAAAGTCGTTCCGGCGCCAATTACCAGTATGGTATGCTTGCGTTGCTCAGTACCCCAATACATGCAATACAAAACACATAAGTAATAAAGTTTCCACTCAAGCTACATCCGCCACACAAGACTTGTTTACTGATATTTAACAATATTCATGCCATAATTTTAACGAAACTTTATATATAGAAATTTAAATAATAAAACATTTTGTGTAATTGCTATTAACAGTTCGTTTCTATAAATGCCATTATCAATTACATGTCAGCTAGGGGGACACATTACCTTCCATAAGGAAAATAATGAATCTGCTAGGATTAAACTGTGAGAAACAACTAGTATTAAGGCCTGGTTTACACTAAATAAATTATAATATTAACTTTCTTTACTAACTAACTAGCTATTTTAACTAAATTGTCATGTTTATTTAGTCCAGCAAAACTGAACGAACAGCTTCTTTATTTTTATCTTCATAGTGTGTTAGACTTCTTTTTTCATACAGGAATTATTGTTTGAAACCTATTTATATTGAGTAAGGTTTGTTCGCTATAAGGAGTAACTTGAATGATCTTTGAAATCCCAGCGTAATCAATTATGCTAACCTCATCCACCTATGCTTTTCAAGTTACACCCTGATGTTAGTGATCGACTTAAGAGAAAATAATCACGTGGATGAGTGATTTTTAAGCAACAAATTTTGAAGCTATGCACAAAAACTTCCACCTCTAAAATGATTATTTACTCTTATTTCTACCACTGTAGAGGATCTATTTGAAAGCTACAAAACCCAAAGCTATGTCCAAAATATATCTTATTTCAACAATTGGAGATTCACTAGCCCACACGTTAAAGAGATCATAACAACTTTTCATAATGTAATCCATGCTTTATTATCCATTAATATTATCATAGATAGTTGAAATGTTTTCAAATACCTATCATATATAAAATATTTTATAATTTTATAAACACAGACTACACACTGCGTAAATGACGTCGAATCAACTACCTCTTTTCTTTTATCAAACATTTTTTGACCATGATCGACGATATTAGATAAACTCATAACAAACAAACAACTTATTCACATATAACGATAAACTATAACATGTTTTAACCGACAGGACAAGTCGGAATATAACTGCCGGACATCATCTGTGGAGGAGTATTTTTTGAGTATAGTATTCCGCTTTTAAGCCGAACACTATACTCAAAAACACTCCTCCACAGGTGATATCCGGCAGTTCTATTAAGGCTTGCAAGACAACAGCCAGACAGACATGAATGCTTACTTTTATCAAACTTCTAATCGATAAAGATAATTAAAACCTTCAGTAAACAACCAACCGACATTAAATCGAATATTTTATAAACCGGATTTGATTAGTGTCAAACTTTTCGCACGAAGTAGTGAACCATATCTACTATGTGAATCCAGTGGGTACGCGACGTCTTGTCAATGTTAAAAAGATGTCGTCTTGACGCGGCGACGTCAATCCGGCAGGAAATGATTGTCCAAAGATCGTCACACGTATAAAAACGTTATTTATACACTACTAGCGTCTTGAAACTTTCCAGGTTTTAATTTTGTGCTGGGCTATAATTGTGCCAAGTTTCATTGCGCCAATATTAATCACTCCCCCTCCCCCCCCCCTTCCACCGGGTAAAATATGCTAACGAATTGCCGCGAGTAGAATAAGGTCAAAGGGTCTTGCAACATCTTAAACTAATATTAACTCATTTTTTATAATATTTATAAAATATTTGTCTCGATAAGTAGTTTCTAATTTAAAAGTAAGAAAAATATTTATTTGCTGATCATCATCATTAATTATTGCATTATTATAAACAACTCTAAAAAGCTCCGGACTTTCAGGGGTCCAATGACCCGGGAGAGTTAGTACAATGTGCAACACCCTGGTAACTTTTGAATTACTGCTCAATTTCACTTAAAACGATCTTCTAACAAAACAAAATAATGATAATAATAATAAAAATAACAAATAATCCAAAATGTTTTCGGTCCCTTTGCGAGTCATTTATTGGGAAAGTTTTGTTCGCCAGTTTTCTAATGCGCAATACTGTAACATGAAAAGTTTAAGCCTACTAGCATTAACGGGTCAAAGTTTGTGATATATAGTAAATTAGTGTTACCTGGCCAATTTACAAAATTTGTGTTTATGTTTACTGTTGATTAATATTCATGGGTACATTCTGATGATTGGTACGTTCAGACTCCTCCTTCAAGAAAACTGACGCACTAATCTTATTAAAGAAAGTGCCAAGCTAGACGATAATCTACCCAGCCGGCAAAAACATGTTCAAAGTCAGCAAAATAACGTTAGAACAACGTTCACAGAACGTTGTTCTAATGTTATTTTCCTGACTTTGAACAGGCTTTTGCCGGCTGGGTAAAGTTTTTATCCAATTACATTCCATAGGATCGATATAATTATAAATATGTTATTTCTTTCATAAGGGATCATGTATTAAATAAAGAATGCAAATAACTGTCACCCATCCTCTGTGGATGAGTATTTTCGAGAATCGTTTTATCTTAAAACTCTACAAGAAAAACACTCCTCCACAGGTGTGGTGCAGCGGTTATTTTCGGGATTGGTTTTCTTAAAAATAAACTATATCATCTGATACGGAAAATACTATATAACAAGTTGCCTTATACGCCTCCTTCTACCGAACGCCTCTTAAATTTTTAATTCAGATGTTTCCTCTTTACAAGTTAATCCAACACCTGCTCAACTCACCACTAATAAAGTGAAATCACGGTCATTTAAAATATATCCAAACATTGCTAGCCTACGTGAATAGACCTCGATTTATCTCGGCTTATGCACAAACGTCACGTTTTCAGTTAAAAAAATCCCAGGATTTTTAGGAATACATCACATGCGCACCGAAGAAATCAACAAAGTTGATTGGTTTAATTCTTTGTTTTTGCGGAGCGAGAGAGAAGCGAGACTCATAACGGAATACACAAGCAAATGTCTATATTGCAGGCTAAACATTGCTTAACCATTGTGCGTTCATATGAAAAAAAAATACAACTAGCCAATTGTCAATTGGAAGGAATAGAAGTCAAACTAATATCACCTTGTTCACTGCACATAGTAGTTTGGCTAATTAATGCACAAGGAAATTAAGATAATAAAAAATAATAAAAGCAGGTGAGACAAATATGGGTTCTGATTTTTAGAGGCGTTACAGATATAAACGAAGATATGAATTTTACACGTTGTAGGAACTGAATTATGGTTAAGCGAAAACAAATAATCACTGTGAAGGAGAGATTTTTGACCTCAAAATTCACTCATCCACAGTTCTCATGTTAAGTAGATGTATAACCAAACTTGCAAAAAAAATTGTATCAAAAAATAGCGTGACGTTCTTCTTGTAATAGGGAAGATTTATGGTAGTCTCTTAATGTGCTTTTTTAATAATTTTTATCATTGTTGATAATCATAATAGCACCACTACATAATATTGCTTTTATTACTTCGCTAACCAATATTCTTCGACTCGGGTCGATTTCAAAACACTGTGAAAATTCGATCAGTGTTTGATTGTAATTGACGCCAGCTTTTATCAGCTTTTTTTTAGAAAGTTAGTAGCTATGTTAGAACTTTAATACCCATAGACATTTAATAATTAGATCAAAAGCAGTTGCTAATCTAACAGAAACATTGATACACTGATAAAATATTAAAAATTATATTTCAATTAGCTAGTTATAATCGAAAATGAAGGAAATCTAAAGCATATCTAAATAGGGAAGTGGGAAGAAATACAGGGAGAGGTTTAAAAGTAAGAGAGAAAATTTTAGTTATAAATGCTACAGACTAGAAAGTTATACATACCTGAGAGAAATACTAATTCTTATGCTCAAATGTAAGAACTGATCTTTTTGTGTTGCAGCTATTATAAAAAAGAACATCAGAACGTCCCACTTTATTAGATGTCTTTTATCGACTTTATTAGATTCATCATATGTCATTTAGAATTCTATTTTTATAATAAACGTCCAATTAAATATCAAATTTCACTTTATATATTTTAGACGAAAAGCAAATAATAAGATTCGCATAGAAATGCCAAATAAAAATAATATCTTACATCCATTTTATAACAAAAGTATTAGCGCCTTGTATGAATCATGATGATCTAAAAGCTTGTTTACATTGCATGAACGTATTTATTTTGTGAATTCTCAGTAAACGTAACGTATTACGTTCGAATAGTTGATTGCGAAAAGCAGTAAATAAGAAAGGAGGAAAGAAAAAAAATAGACAAATATGTATGAAAGAAAATACAGAAATTAAAATTCAAAGAAAAGATTATCATTAGAAATATCGGGAAATATTGTAGAAATCGGATGACTAAAGTATTTTTGGTAATAAATTGCATTCAAGTTCCAGCCAGATGCATACGATGGCCGAACATTGCGTGTTAATCCTATACCCAAAAACACTCCTTCACAGGTGACATGTACTCAGTGGGCAAGAACTTGTAAATACGTGTCTTTATTGCAGACTTTGAACATGTTTTTGCCCACGGGGTATACTGTATTGTTAGTGTTGTTTCTTTATGAATATGATTTTCAATATTCCCCACAAAAAATAATACCGCAAATATAACTGCGAATAAAACTTGTTACTTGGTCACTATATACTTTCAATATATTGTACAATGTATTTCTTATAATTAGCGCCCGGACACTAATAAAATCCTAAGGTGGGCGCTCATCAAAGCGGGCGCTAAATAATGACATGTACTGATAATAATAAAAAAAAAATTACCAGGGGCATCATTTCTCTTTCGTTGTTTTGTGATATCATTATATTATTTCCACAACATTTTTGCGAAATGACTTTCTCTCTCCCTGTAGTTAATTCTCATCGTGTTCCCGACATAATAATAACATTACGCGCTGTATTTGGTCTATTAATCCTTTTAAAGGTAGACGCTTATTAGAGGGGACGGGTGCTTAATTCAGTGTGGGTGCTAATTTCAGGAAATACGATATGGTTAATAAATGAATTAAACCAAACGGGTACCGAGTCTGTCGATACCATACATATACCGAGTTATTATAGAAAAACAATTGAACTAATTTCCTACAGACTTTGCATATAATACATATTTTAGTGATTTGTAGCTAAATCCAGAGATCGGAAAGAAAGTCCGAGTGCATCGCCGATAAATCACAGTTCTGTAATGAAATAATAGAAATAATAGACCTGATGCACACAAAGGACGTTATGCACTGCATTCGTATATTTATTTCCCTTAGATTATTTTCTGTTAGCCACTTGGAATTTTCAATATAGCAACGGAAAAGAAAATTGGCACAAACGCCAGAGTATAGCTACAAAGTAATAAAACACTAAAGATAAAGAAAACCTCACCCTTCGCTGTGTTTATTGTTAGGTATACCATATAAGTGTTGCTTGTCGGATAGACGGAGAAATAAACATTATCACAACACATATATCACAGGTGTATATAAAAGCTTTGACGAGAAATTATATATATTTATTATTTAACAACAAACAAACTCACCATGGGTCAATACATAAATAAATTCAATAATGGAATAAGGAGGAGACGTGATAAAAAACAGAATAAAAGAGAAAACAAAGCTGTTACTTTGTTTGTTTATCTAAGTACGTCATTTGCTGTGATGTACGTTAGGTTTGGAAACATACGTGATCATAGTTTCTACAAAACCATGACTCAATACAAGCAGATTAAGTTTGAAAAATCTGGAAATATAATACGAAAGACAAAATAAGAGCGTAATAGCGATAATATTCTGAGATATCGTCTCGCTGCTGGGAAAATATGGCTCCAAATAAATTTCTCCAGCTGGAAATAGGATCTGTTCTAGGATGGACATTCCTGTGGTTAGCTGGGAAATATTAACTGTTCTTTGTACTAGATTCATGCTCAGCTAGGAAAACAAGCTGTTCTGAAATGCACACGTTATACCAATAATAATCCCGATAATAATCCCTTGCGACATAAGACGTCCGATTAACGTCAAAACATCGTCAAAAGGACGCCGGGTAGCTAACTTAGAATTTTCTATATTTATTTACTAAATCGTCTCGGGAAAATTCCCGGAAGAGGTAGTTAGGTAAGGTAGTGTAACCTCATCGCACGGGATGGATTTTATTGTTACAAAACACAAAAACAAACAAACCAGTGGCAGGATCGTGGACGTTGTCAGTCCTCTTCTCTCTCACCAGATCAACGTAACAACGCCAAAACGACATCGTTCTGACGTTGATTCATAGTTGATCCGACTGTATGCCTACCAGGGTTAGAATATCTCGTGGATTATATAAAGTACATGAATATTGTATAGGCTACAGTACAGATAACTTCTAAGAATAAAGGTACTTTCAAAATTGTGTGCAACTATCTGAATACATGCTATACAAGGTTATGTTAAGTTAAACGTTACTTACATGCTTGTCCCTAAGCTTACCACTACACCAACAATAACTTCAAAATCTTTATTGTCTGAATATATTTATAAAAAATATTTCGTATTTCGTACCGAATAAAATCTGTTTTTACTATAAAATGAATTCACTGTTATTTACACATACTCTGTATTAATGCACACCGTTCTGATCGCATGTTGTATTCACCAACATGTTGAAGAAAACTCTTAAATAATTAAACTTTATTTTATAAAATTTAACAATAAGTTTATATAACCGCGTGCATCATACAAACAAATTTCGTCATCACCAATATGTTTTATTATGTTATGCCACATGAGTTTTTAAACACAAGTTCAAAACACTGTTTAGTCTATGAACATATAGCGCTAAGGTTGGACTGATTTATAACGTTTTTAAACCTTTTGTACCTTAAGATGAGCAGGATGAGTATAACAAATTCTTCTTACACTTGATATAACACCATTGACAACCAATCCACCAACCCACCGACACACTGATAAACCTACCCACCCACCCAGGCTTTTTGGACTGGCAAGGTCCGGATTCCGGACTGACATCATCATTCTTTTGATGAGGTCATAAAAAATCAAACCTCAGAATAAATATTTTGTTGAAAAGTGTGAATTCTTTCGAAGCCTGTAACTTTTGTTCTTAGGCTGACTTTGACGTTCTACATGACGTCAATTTGGTGCAGGAATTCTTGCAAATATATTAAGCGGAGGGGTGAAATAAGCGCGGAGGTGGTGTTTGACAAATTTATACAGTTCCTAAATAAACATGATAACAATAGTACTTTACTATCGCTATCTTCTGGGTTGGTGTAGCAGAAAATTGATCAGGGACTAGTTAATATATTTATTTTTAGCGAGTTTACTGTTTTATGTTATTGTTGATTTCCTAAAAGTTGATAAGCGGAGGGAGGGAGGGAGGGAGGAGGAGAGTGGAATAAGAGCAGGAGGCGCGGTGGAAAATTATTAAGAGTCCCTCGCTTATTTGTTTGATACTGCGAAGAGCGGTGAATTTGCACGAAATGTTTTCTAATTAATATTTTGCCAATTATTTTTAATACTTCACATTTTTATTATAGCTACTTCTTAACCTTAATAACAGGAAGCAAATAGATTTCACCCAGTGGGAAACAACTTGTTCAAAGTCCGCAATAAAATCGCTAGGACAACGTCGCTCGACATTGTTCTAGCGTCTTTACTGCGGACTTTGAACAGGTTTTTGCCCACTGGGCAAGTATTATAAAAACATCATATTTCATCAGGTGTTATCTTTCTTTACACCAAAACACAACTGATATATCCTGGAAATACTGAAGCAAGTATCACGTGGGGAAATCTTTTTTATAAATAGTTGATGGTAGATGATGGGAAATAAGTGTTGATATATAATAATGTAATTTTTTCTTTCTCTTTTTGAAAATTATAATTACAAAACAAGATGGCCTCTACACATTGAAAACTAGCCTGATTCATTTTTATTTATCAACTTCCATTGTTCAGTTATTATATAAAATATATTAGAAAAAAGATTATTAATTCAGATTTTTAGATAAAGGTTTAACAAACATTGGTCATGCGCATATATAATATATATGTTTATTTAAAACATGGTTCTTCATGTCCATAACGTCCGGGTTGAAACTGAATACTCGGAAGATTTTTATCATTAAAATTCATAAATATTAGCAACAGAATGATAAAAAAACCTGTTCAAAGTTCGCAGTAAAGACGCTAGAACAACGTTGAAAACTGTGGACTCGGAACAACTTTATGCCCATGAGTAGGTTCAAGAAACAGGTTCTGCGCATAGGGAGAAACGGAACAGAGCAATCGATCTCAAATTTCATTTCTTGTGACGATAAAAAAACAAAAACTAAACAACTAAACAAAACATTTACCTTCCAAATTAGAATCAAATGAACTTGATTCAAAATCAGGCGATTCCATTTCTTTTGTTTACGCCTTTATAAATATCTTCTTGTAAGCACGCAAGAGATATTGAAACCTCAATTTCCACCAGGAAAATAAACGAAAATCGTAAATTTTATGTTTTAAACCAAAACCACAAGACGTCACAAAAATGACATCAGGGGGTACTATGGTCTGCTTTATAAAACTTTATGAACATACCGAAGTGTTAACGCTCTAATGTTATACAATATTATTTACCGAAGAATATTCTAGAAGAAATGATTTTAGATTCTAATTTATATTAGAAATATAAAAAAAAATTATATTTCCTTTTCAACAACTTCCGAACACCCCTGAATTCAACGCTAACGTTTTATTTAATTTTATTTGATTGATTGACATATAAAGAGTAGACAAAGACTTGCTCAAAGTCCGCCGTAAAGACGCAAGAACAACTATTTCAACGTTGTTCCAGCGTCATTACTGCGGACTTTGAATGAATTTTTATCCATTGAGTATGAGCTATTCATATATAACTGAAAATAATCATTCAATAAATCGATTTATCACAAATTCTAAATTGAATCATATGTATACTGTATAGTTTATAATTTGACAGCTCTAGTTTTATATAGATCCTATTGAGGTGGTTCTTATTTGTTTATCAAGTGATAAACTGTGGAGCTATAAATAGTGTTGTGTTCTGAAATTAAATTTGGGAGGAGCATTGTTGTGGTAAAAAGAGATAGCGAGGTGGTCCAAACAAATTTGAAACATTGGCATTGCAATCAATTTTCCTAGCGGGCATTTGTTTAACGTCTGCAGTAACGACGCTGAACAACGTTTTCAACGTTGATCTAGCGTCTTTACTGTGGATTTTGAACAAGTTTACGCGTACTGGGCATTGTAAGATGACTTATTATCAATGAAAGGCAAAGTTAATTTCATCATCTCATTCTCAAACAAAAGAACATGAATTCATAAAATTGTCCTCTATGTTCGAAAGTCACTTTACGTCATTCAAGATTAGATAACTCCTTTAAAGCAGGTGTTTCTATTTAGTTGGCTGAATTGCTAATGTGTTGTTTGAATATATTGAGAAACATATGTTATGTGGTTCATATATCTAGGTTTTTCAAGTTCGTCATTGATCCAATTAGCTACTTTTTGAAGACAATACTGTGGGTCATCCATCAAAAACTGTAAAAACAAATTTTCAATAAAAGATTAAGAACTAATTTATTTTGATGACGAATCGTCTAAATATTTTGATTTTTATCCAGCAGAATTTAAAAACAAGAGAAAGGTAGTCCCATCCCAGTGGGTACAAGACGTCAGATTAACGTTAAAACAGACGTCGTGTGCCAACATGGATTTTTATCCTCCTAGGCAGGTGAGTTGTTGCTAAAAGCTCAGGCAGCCTTCACATGTACCCCTAAATGAACTCAAACCGGTTTGAACAGAAAATTTGTCAATACCACGTCTGGATACTTCTTATACCTTGTTTACACAAGGGCTGAATGAATCTCAAGAATTTAATTTAGGTCTACAAGAACTAAATGAAATCTCGTACCGGCACAAGATTTTCATGTAAACAGAAATACTAGCGTGAGATTGGCTAAATATTCATATAATTGCACCCTATAGTAACTTTTATCAATATGGCGTCTGGTTACCTCTTGTGTCTTGTTTACATGACAAGGGATATATGAATCTTATACCGGTACGAGTTTCATTTAGATCTACAAGATCTAAGCGAAATCTCGTACTGGTACGAGATTACCATGTAAAAAAAAATGCCGGTACGCCATGTACTATCAACAAATCATTAAACACTTTATTACATATAGGAATACGTTTATCATTAGGGACTAATTATATCATAATTATCTATAATTAAAACTAACATCAATTTTTATTACATCATAACAAAAGATTTATAAAGAAATCATCTTGAGAGAGAATATTTGCTACAAATAGAGAAAACGGCCCTATTTCGGCCCGCTCTACCCGATATGAAACTTTGCTTTAAATGAAATATCCATGTAAATAGAACTGATCTTCAACCGGTTTGGATTATCAAACTCGTTTAGGGGTCCGAAAAGGCCCAAGGCAGACTTTACATGGACCCCTAAATGAACTCAAACCGATTTCTGGTTACTTCTTATTTCTTTACATGACAAGGACTAAAGTCTCTTACCGGTACGAATTTCATTTAGATCTATAAGACCTAAACAAAATCTATTACCGGTACGAGATATTCATGTAAAGAGAAATGCCGGTATGCGATTAGATAAATATTCATATCATTGCACCATAACTTAAATATCAACAAATTAATTAGGGACTAATTATATCATAATTATCTATAATGAAAACTATATCATAAATTTTTATTACATCATAATAACAAAAGATTTATAAAGAAATCATCTTGAGAGAGAATATTTGTTTACAAATAAAGAAAACGGCCCTATTTTGGCACGTTCTATTCGATATGAAACTTTGCCCTTAAAGGCAGCCTTTCTAAATGAGTTTGAGCCTATATGAAAATACAAATCGTATTTGAACAAGTTTTTGCCGTTTTTGTTTACTGGGTAGCTACGTGCTTTGTAGCCACGTGATTTGTTTCAGATGAGCACCCTTAACATTTTTGAATGTATACGTGCTCTAACTGACGCATTTAAGTAATGAATTATTAAAGTTGAACGCAGGCTTTCTGAATGGCTTGTTAAAATTAAAATTATCCATATTTCCTTTGTTGTTGCACAGTAAAGTATATATCAATTGAAAGCTAAAAGAATGAACGTTCCATATATGGAATTATAATTTTGGATTTTCTTCCAGAAACGAAGAAAAAAGGTAAAATCTAAAATTCGACACTTTTTACATTTTATATTCCTCTTGCAAAACTACTACATTCTGTACAGCATATATTAATCTAAGAAGTTGTATCACGCAATCTTTTCGTTACACTAAGGAAACCCCCGTTATTTCCATAATAGTTTCAAAAACTTCTTTTCGTTGTATCTAAATTTCAGGGACTTTTAACTTTTCAAAAAATACTTTAAAAACAAAACTGTGATACGATAAGTAAGCCGTGAAGGTTACGCTCGTTATTGTCGTTACCATAATAACAAGACAAATTTTTTTGAGAGAGGAAGCGAAATAGTGTAAAAAATAATATGAAATATTATTCCAAAAAACGAGAATTTTAAGATTTTGAACAGGTATTTGATCTGTACAGATTTATGATCACATTATGTTGATAAACAAATGTGTCTGTGTTGTTATTTCTTTCGGCACACACGTCATGTGTGCAAAGATGAGTAGATTTGAATAGAAAGTATGATGGAACTATAATTATTAAATGAGGAGCTGCTGTTAAAACATGTGAAAATACAAAAAATACTAAAAATACTAAAAGATCACTAATGATACATTCTGCACTAAAATGGTTTACCCTGATAGGACTGGACTTTTTTTGAGGCTGAAAAATCTAGTTGGGGTGGGGAGGGGGCGGAATCCGCCCCTCCATAATAAATTTTGAACGGGTAATGATAACTTCATGAAATTTGGAAGGATTATAGTCCATCATTAGAGGAAAAATCTGACGTAAATATTTTTTTCTTAAGGTCAGCAATTTTTGATGACGTCATCATTTTTTAATCCGATTATTTTTAAGCATGAATTCTTCAAAGTGCAATTCGAGCAGTTCTGTTTCATATTTTTAGTTTTGACTTCGGTTGTTGAATGCCAAGGGATTTTATTTTAACGTATCTTTCGTTTTTTCAAAACATTTCAGCCCAAGCCATGTGAAATTTCCCCGGAAATCCGAAAAAACCCCAGATTTTTCCCAAAATAAAAAAAAAATCGAGAAAATCGGGATATTTAGGATATAAAAATTAGTATAAATAAATTCAATCATAATACGAGTTTATGGTCCAAATTTGAAGTTAATTTATACCCTAAAGTTATTCACATTTTTGTTTTTATAAGAACTGACCCCAAAAAAGCTTTCTTTCATTGAATTTTGACATGCGATTAAAAACGTTCTACTAGACAACATTTTTCGTTTCTGTTTTCGGATATTGGGAGCTAATCAATGTCTCTTAACATACTTTTATGAAGTTTGAACAGAAAGCGAGGGTCAAATAATCTTAAAAACCCGCAATCTCGTTCCCAGGGCTTCTTCTCTCGGTGTTAAACGTCAAGAGAGAAGAAACCCTGGAAACGAGGTTGGAAAACCCGAATTAAATCCCGAAATTTAAAAACTCGGGAAAATCAGCAAAAAACGGGAAAATTACAAAACAATTCCCATCACCATAAGTATTAATTGGACAAAGTTAACGCAAGTTTCAATTACAAATGCAAGTTATTCATAATTTTACGTTTGAAGAAAAAATGCAATTGAATCCACCTCGTTCCTAGGGTTCGGCAAGTAGCCCTGGGAACGAGGTAGCAAATAAATAAACATAAATTTTGCCCGAGGTGGTTTCAGAATATAGCCTTTATCTTTACTTTTCCATTAGTTACGGCATAGAAATTTGAATAGAAGATGTAAAATAGAATTATATAAAAAGTCACTAAGTTTCAGGTCAATAGCGTTACTAAACCCTCCAGTCCAATTAGGGTTGACCTCCACTTTCCATTGGAATTTTTAAAAATAAGATATTCAGCAAAGAGATTTTTTAAAAAACTTCTAGAATTCATATGAAAATAAATTATGGATATTTTCACAAAAAAGCTTACGTTCTATCACTAAATAGGGCAACAAGAAGTCCTGGGAACGAGGTTGTAAATGTGATTCATTGACACACTTACAATGTTAACCCTCTTCAGGCACCTGGCCTTATTTTAAAAGTTTGCCCATGTAATTTGGTTAGTTTCTACTTTGATCCAAAATAAACAAAACGCAATTTAAAAATATGGTGTAT
>JAULBZ010001298.1:0-22970 GCA_032360805.1 Neoturris breviconis | reverse complement strand
GATTTATTTGTTTTTCTGATGCTAAAGAACTGTAAGACGGGATTGTGAATGTGAGATAAAACATAATTTGTATAAATCAATAGTTTATATTTAAAAATAACAATTAGGTTCCTGGTGAGCACACGACGTAGGATCAACATTAAAATAGCGTCGTCTACTTTGCTTTGACGTTATTTTAACATTGATCCGGTATCATGTTTCTGTCGGGTTTCTGTCGGCACACTATGGTCAAATTATGTTGTATTTGAACGTAATAATATCTGACTTTGCTTTACCCTTTGACCACTGTGTAATTGACGGGATACCCGATGTGCACACGAAAACTATTTAACGTGGAAAAGACGTCGTTTTGACGTCACGATGTCAAAACAAGGTCTTCTTACCGTAGATTCGAAGTCGCGTGGGAGTGTTGTACTGAATAGCTGTTATACGCTTTAACTTGCATTGTTTGTGCAATCGTCTAAATCATCAATAATAATAGTCTTGCATGCTGGGTATTGAATATTGTTATTTTCATTGTTCGGTAAAATACTAACATTAATTGAAAGTCTACTATTTGTTATGTTACAATTGCTTACATCTTGCATTTTTGTAAAACCATTTTGCTGTAAAACAACTACATTTTGTGAATCTACATCATCTATGGTGCCAACATTCTTTGCATCAGAATGTATTTTGTTATGTCTGTTCTTCGGCATATTACTAATATTCGGCAAATCTAATAAATCGGCACTTTCAGACTCCTGTGTTTCATTATTGTTGTTCCGTAAAATATTAATATTTGGCGAAACCTCACACCCGCTTAATCTGTTATAATCCATTTTAATAAACCCGTTGTTCCTAGAAACACTTGGTGAATCAATATGGCTGCTCAATTCAGTATCACCTAGACACAGCTCATAAATACCTGAGTCATGTATGCTCGCTTCACCGATAGATGAAATTGGCATGGAACGTCTGCGCATGCTCACATTTAGAAAACTTGCATTCGATGATAATTTACGAAAATTTCTTTGCGTTCTTTCAAAAAGAAAACTAATCAACGAGCGAAATTCTCGATTGATTGCTGTATATATGATAGGGTTGGTTAAAGAAGTCATCGCTTTGAAAGTGTATACTATATCGAGCATAAAATTACTAACTACAATGTTATGGTTTATCCAGTAATTTAGATCCATGATAAGACGTATAACAAAATACGGTGTTGAAAATAAACTAAAGCAGATGTACATAAAGCCGAATATGTAGAACACCCTTCTCTGTTGAACTGATATTCCTGACATATCTCTCATACGATGATTTGGTGTTTTTAATAGTAATCTACGTATTTCGATAAACATGCAAACAAAAACAATGCCTAAAAGGATCATGGGAATGACGTGAAATATTAAGAAGGAAAGCATTGAATACCATATTTCAATTTTTGCAACATCAGCATAGTCTTGATCAGTATCGCTACCATCTATTAGTTTATATAGCCATGTAAGCTGAATAGACGAGGTAAACAATGGTAACAACCATGCAATAATGATATACTGTGTAGATTTATTCTTCGTTACGATATCACGATATCTTAACGCGTAAAATAACGATAAAAATCGATCGAGTGTAATCCCGCATAAATGCATTATAACTGTCTCTACAAGGAATGTATTCAAAATCTCTAATACAATTCGATATGCTATAGAATCGATTATATGCAGCGAATTTAACACGTGGAAAGTCATAACATAGCCTGACGTTAAATCACTTACTGCTAAACTCAGTAACAGTCTATTTGAAGGAGTATTGAGTAAATTTCGCTTATAATAGAATAGATATATAACGAATGAATTAATGATGATAATAAATGTTGATAAAATTAAATTAACGATTTGAAAATTGTTCAACTTGTATACAGGACGACCTTGTAATATGAAGGAATCATTATTGGATGAGTTTGATATGAAACTTGTCGTGTAATCGAATTCATTAAACTTTGTGATATTGTGGATCATTGTCTCTGTTTGTTATCTCTGCAAGTTGTTGATTGAAAGTTAATGTATTATTGCTGAAAAAAATAAATAAATAAATAAACGATCAATTAATTGGTTTCTTCAGAGATCTTAACCAATCGATTACTAGATTCTTAAAACATTACACACTTCTTTGTTATTAAGTCGCCTCTTTACGTGGACCCCTTAATGAGTTTCACCCTAAACGATATTGCAATTGTTTGGTTTCTTCACACCGAAGAAACCTTTTACTTGCAAACTCGTTTAGAGTGAAAACTCATTTAGAAGTCCGTGTAAAGGCTGCCTGAATCATGGCATTCCAGCTAATTCCATATTGGGATAGTGAGTTACCGTATATGGACATTACATTGCCATATATGGTGTTCTTTGCGACTGTATTCATTTCGCCTTTCAGACTCCCAAAGGGCAAAAACCTGTTACAATTCCGCAGTAAAGACGCTAGGACAATGTTGTTCGGCGTCGTTCTAGCGTCTTTACTGCTGACTTTGAATAAGTTTTTGCTCACTGGCTGGTGCTTGTCTGCGAATATATGAAAGTCTTTTCGATAGTTATTCAGCTAACTAAAAAGGATAATTTTTTTTTGGGGGGGGGAAGGGGGGGTCCGTAAATTACGTAATTCTGGTCTGTAAATTACATTATATTGACCGATAAAACACTTCTGGTCTGTAAAATATGAAACTGAGGCATAAAAATAAATAATAATGTAAGTAATAGTGTATATTATGCTAGTATAATACAAGAAACAGTACAACACCTGCTCAGAAGTTAATTACCCCCCACAAAGTATTAAAAAATAAGGTTAATCGAAAAAACGTGTTTAGTAAAATTTTTGGGTAATTTCGTATAATTCGCCAAAAATTTCTGTCCGCCAAAATACCGACTGTGGTAGTATCTGCGAAGGAGGGAAAAGTATGACTATCCCAATGGACAAAAATTTTGTTCAAAGTCCGCAGTAAGACACTAGAAGAACATTGTTCAACGTATAGCGAGCGAACGATCCTGAATCTGAATGGTTTTAAATCTATTTTAAAGAATATTTCTTGTTTGGCGACTAAATTCAACAGAACTGAAACCGCACATATGTCAATGACGACTTAAGAAATGTTTTGACGTTGTTCCGACGTCGTGTGCTTACATTCAGTACTCAGTACTGTTCTTTCTAAATCCCAATGCGCAAAAACCACAGTAAAGACACTAGAACAAGGTATTTATCATTGTTCTAGCGTCTTTACTGCAGACTTTGAACAAGTTTATTAGTAGCTTTATCCATAAGCGTCTGTACTTTCTCATTCCGCTTAAATCGAAACAGATTTTTCGTTAGATAGTCTTCAACAAAAGGATCAATAGGACCATCTGCAACAACGTTAAAAAAATCTTCTGCGTAGAGTCACCTTGCAGCCCTCTAACATGTTTCACACTTTTAAATCAAAAAGCACAAAAAACGCCGCCCTCTATATGACACGCCCTCGAAAAACGCCACCCTTCAAATACCATTTATTAGAATAGATTATGTGGGAATTGATTTGGTACATATAGTTCGAGAAATTAAGCCATATTTTTTTATCTATACGAAGTGTTGAAATTAAAAATGTTGCTCAATACACTGCATTTATTATTTCTAATAAAAATTTAAGAATACCCTATATCTTCACACACAGTTAGAATGTGATTAAAGCTAGACTTTAAAATACAGCTGCTCTTCAATAAAAGCAGCAATAAAAAAACACACAAGCTGTCAACATACCCAGTATGTAAAAACTAGAACAGCACTGAGGGTGTTGTTCTGGCGCGTTTCTGATTTCCGGCCTTGATTAAGAATCACTTGAAAATCAGACTCAGAAATAAATCAGATAAATTAAATTGAGTTGCAATGAAGTGTGTTATGTCAACGAGCTTGCAATTGATTGGTTCCTTCGTAAAAATATACCAATCAATTTGCTTCTTTCGTAGAAATAAACGAATCAATTAAAAGAATGTTGATTCAATATCTCTTCTCTGTAAATCACAATTTATTTAACGTTAAACCACGATGTATCTTTAACTCTTCGTTAGTATGGTGGCTTACCCCCCAAAATTTGTTAATTCATGGGAAGGTATTAGAAGATTCAGGGGGCGAAAAGTCACAAAAGCATGATGCAGAGTTTCGAAATATGTAAGAAAATAACCTCCTTATAATAAATTTTTGTTATATTACTTTCACAGCAAAATTTTGAAATTAAGGGGGTCCACACCATACTAATGAAGGGTTAATCATATTGTGTCGATAATAAAAATAAGCATACAAATTTTTGCCTCATCATTCCTATAGACACACGAAGTCGGATCAACATTAGAAAACGTCAGAACGACGTCGCGACGTTGTTAGAACGTTAATCCGACGGGTTGTTAATTATATCTTCGTACACTGAATAACTAGTCATTTATACCAATACATTTTCTTCGTTATTATGGTACTCTCCAGTTTATGGTATGTGTTTATTAAAGCATCAATAATTTCTATTGATGATCAACACCACAGATCGGATCTAATTCTTCAAAGCTGATACAATATACAATAAATAAAAGAAAAAACACAAGAAAATTTGTCACGTCGACCAAACTGATACCTGCTCCTTTTGACCCATTTCTACATTATCTATATCTACATAAGGAAAGTAAGGACTAGAGATCATGTAATGGCAACAATATGGTGAACAATGAATTACATCAATATTCGTAGCCATTTGTTTTTAGCAAAGTAGATTCTCACACTCTTATCGGAGAAAAAAAATTGTTGAAAAAAAAAGATTAGTATAGCTAAGTCCAGAAAATAACTAGTCTGTAAAAACTTGCTCAAAGTTCGCAGTAAAGAGATCCCAGAACAACGTCTTCAATGGTTGGTTTCGCGTCTTAACTGCTGAGTTTGAACAAGTTTTCACTCACTGGTTAGCGTTCACCTCCTACCGTTTCATATGCTGCATATTCAACAAAACATTATTCTAAAGTAATTTTTCTCTGTAAAAATTGTTTTGCTCTCCTTCTTAGAGTTGAAGTGAACCAGAAGGTGTATCATGGTCCAATGAGGTCATTGCTAACGTCGACGTTATTTTTATAACTTCACCGACCATCATTGTACAATCAACTGAGAAGGAGAGCAGAAATCAAAAAAATATTAGTGGAAGTACTTTCTTTACCCCCGCATTAGTTGGGTTTTTCAAATATCTTACACGAAGGAGAGCGCAGGGTTGCGATTTATTGCGGTGTCTTTTACAGAATGCTAAATCGCCATAAGTACGCTAAATATAGTACAGCTGATAAGAAAATATAATAAAACTAAATTCTGATACATAGCATAATATCATCGTATTTCATGTGATTGATTTCTTCGTACCGGTTAACCAATCCTGCGTCAACAATATTACATGTGATTGGTTTCTTTGTACCGATTAACCAATCAATAGCAAGAGCATTAACATTCTTCATTGTGGAATAATTCGATTTTTGTTTTAAAAATGGAATAAAGCTATGGATTAGCTTAACCCAATTAGGGCAGGACTTTTAAAGTCTCCGTAAAGTTGGGCGTAAAGCTGGGCGGCGTGCAATATACCCTACAACCGACATCCTCTATAATTCATGTTTAGATCGAAGATTTAAAATGAAACTTTGTAGTAGTACCTTATTGTATTCTTAACATTTGGGCGTAAATATAAATTTGATGACGTCCGTATTTTATAAACGAAAATTGTATTTTCCAGACAATTTTCAGTCAGTATTATTACGTCATCATAAATTATTAGAGCATCTAATATTCTGATAATAATTTTTTTTGGAATATTCTTGAGCTTGACTAGTATAAAAAGGTTTCTTAAGTCAATACTATCACTAAGTTGTTTATCACTGAAATAATGCTGATGTCAAGAATTTTTGAAGGCATTATTTCATGTTTTTTATTGTTTTTTATTGTTTTCCACTCCACTCTAACTGTTCTAAAAATCACTTAAATAAAATTTTGGAAAACTCAGCAAATTTCAACTTGTTTGGGGCACTACAAAAACCGCAGTGGGGAGAATGGGTGGGTTAGCCTGAATAGAAAACTGTCCTAGGAGTGTGGGCAGTGGGTGGGTTAGTTCGAATAGAAAACTGTAATATGAGTGGAGGAATGGGTGGGTTAGCCTAAATAGAAAACTGTCCTAGAAGTGGGGGCAGTGGGTGGGTTAGCTCGAATAGAAAACTGTAATATGAGTGGGGGAATGGGTAGGTTAGCTCGAATAGAAAACTGTAATAGGAGTAGAGGCAGTGGGTGGGTTAGCCCGAATAAAAAACTGTCATAGGAGTGGAGAGAATGGGTGGGTTAGCCTGAATAGAAAACTGTCATATAAGTGGAGGAATGGATGGGTTAGTCCGAATATGGTTAAAAACGATGTCTAACTGAGACCAACAAGGAATATAACAAACAAAGCAATCAACTCACCAGCTCGATCCTAGTGCCTCTTGACTTTTTTTCTTTTTCAGACCTTGTAGAAAAAAACGAAAAGTTTTTGTTTTCGTCTTTTCTATAAGGTCTGAGAAAAATAAATAAAAAAATAAAAAATATGAAATGATCAGTGTTTAGTGATTAAGTTGATTGTTCACAATTCTATATTCAAGGTTGTATGGAGCATTCATAAATATCACAGTCGGACCCGGCCTATTAATATATGTTATTAATTTAAATATTGATAATTTATGAGAAGTTTAACTCCCACACGAGGTCACGCCTGAGGTCACGCAACTTTAACTTCTTTGTCATGACCCCAGTGATACTTAAAATTTTGACATATAAAATTTCATTTGATTATTAGTATTTAGGGGGTAATATTATCCAAAAGTATTTTTACATTAATACTTATTTTTACATGAGTGCATGTTAACCCTTTGCTAACGACCACCCCCGTATTTACAATAATTTAACTGCTACTCTTCTATTCTTTTTCACAATATTAGGGGGTAAAAATAACAAGAATTATATATATTTCTCTGATTTTTATTAAATATAGAGTACCCGTGAACGCAGAACATTGGATTAAACGACGTTGTTTTTGACGTCGTTCTGACGTTGTTTCGATGTTGATCCGACGTCGTATGTCTGTAAGATATGTGTGATTTGAAATATCAGGAGTTGACGATATTCTGAAAAGAATTAATTACCCAAGGGGACAAAACTTGTTCAAAGTCCGCAGTAAAGACGTTAGAACAGCGTCATTCACCGTCCTTTACTACGGACTTTAAGCAAGTTTTTGCTCACAGAGTAAAAGTATCATCTCGATATTATTTTCCAAACAAAGAGTGTTTTTTCGATTCGAAGAATTGATTGGTTGTTCAAATCGAAGAAACTAATCAATTGCAAGATCGTTGCAAGGGCGTTTATAAGAAAGAGAGAGACGTTTAAAAGAAGGGGCGTTTATTTGAGAATTTACGGTAAATAAAACGCTTTAATATAAATTAGTAACACCTTATGAAAACAAAATATCACGTGATCACGAATAGGCCAATAGTGATCATAGATATTAAGTGACTTATGTATCCTGCGACGAAGTGGAGTTAGCCTTTATGAGATTTAAAAAAATAATCAGATTCGCTGGATTTCGACCATTCTCCTCCTAGTAACAGAGTGTTTTCTGCTGATTATTAGTTTCGTATTAGTGGCTCAAAAAATAAATAAACAAATAAAATGAATAAATAAATTTAATCAAAGGCGTGAAGAGCTGGTAACAGAATTGGTAATTCATAGTAAATAGCATGGTATAGACGTGGGCCCGCCCCACATCCCGGGTCCCAGGACCCATAAAAGTGGGACCACGGAAATAAAATTCGGACCTCAAAAATGAAAGTGAGACCAAAAAACGTGACTTGCTTCGCAATGAATGAAACTGAATTCGATCGAATTGAATTTGAATCGATCTGTCACCCAGTGTAGAGGGCAAAAACTTGTTCAAAGTCATCAGTAAATACGCGAGAAAAAATTTGAAAACGTTTTTCTAGCACCTTTGCTGCGGACTCTGAACAAGTTTTTGCCAACTAGGCCGACTATTTTTCATGTTTTATTCCTGCTCACACTATATTTGGAGTGCTATACATAAATCTCTGGAAACCTAACTGTCGTAAATGTTCTAAGCAGCATGTTTAATCAAGTAAGCCATTCTTTAATACTTTTCTATATTTCCATGATATTTCTAACTAAGTGTCCCTATTCCAAGGCGCTTATTAAAGAATTGGCGGTATGTATTCTTTAGCAAAGTCAAAAGTTTGGGACATCAGCAACCTCGATCCCAGGGCTTCTTCCCTCTTGACGTTCAACGCTATGAGAAAAAGTTAAAAAGAGAAGAAGCGCTGGGATCGAGGTTGGGATATCAGATAAATTTAATCCCCCTCAAAATTAGCTACGATTTCTACAGCTATCGTGTTTCTCTGTTGTCATACGCTATTCTGTTATGTTTTTCTATTACTGTAATGAAATACCCTAATTCCGCTGCGCTGCGGATTTTCGGAAGAACTTTGAGAGTTTTGGCCTGAAAATTATAACAAAAAGGGCGAACGCGCCCTTTCAACCCCAATATTTTTTCATTAAAAAATTTGTCACATTGAAAGTATGTCAAATAACAACGAAATTGAAATACCCGTGTATACAAATTAAATGGTCCAAAGCTTATGCCCATGAAAGATGCTTTATCAAGGAAAAACTTGTTAGGGAAAGTGGCTAAATTTTCGCTTTTGCCCAGACGAAAATCTTTTCAAGGCGTATATATTTTCTCTGACGAATATTTTTTCTCGACGAACATTTCCCGGCGAAATTACTCGTTACTAAGTAATTTTCCATGAAACTTTCTTTGATCCATGAAGAGGTCAACGATCTCTCTCACCAATACGCTTTCTAATATGGCAATATGTTTCGAATTCAACAGCGCTGCATAAGAGATCAAAATTGACTTGTTCTTTAAGAAAAACATTATAGAGTAATTAGTTGGCAACCTCGTTCCCAGGGCTTCTTACCTTTTCGAAACACGGAAGAGCGCTCTTCCGTGTTTCGAAAAGGCAAGAAGCCCTGGGAACGAGGTTGATTAGTTGGATTACAACGAGAAAAAAATCTCCTAGATTTTGAATTTTTTGAATTTTTTGATTTCGAATTTTTTTTGAATGATGAAATGCTTACCTGACGATATAAAACTCCAACGAATTTGTTTTTCTTATATAGTTTCCACGTAGCGACTTCGTTACCATACCATCTTCTAATAAACTATTTTAAACACCTACCTCCACTAAACGCCCCTTCCCCCTTCCCCTAAATAACAGATAATAAAAATATTAGATTTCATGCTTTTTTATGGTATCCCACGTCTGTTTTTGGGGTCCTACTTCTATTCAGCGGTTCCACTTTTATTCAGCTGTTCCATTTTTATTTTTGGAGTCTTTTTTCCTTGATCCCACTTTTATAGGACTCGGGACCGGGACCCCGTCCCACTTCTTTACCATGCTATTTATAAGTATTTTATTGTATTTTAGTTATTTAACCGACCGTCTAGCTAAGCGCCAATCTATTAATTAAATTCCAACCCCCTGATTAAGCTCGTAACGTATTATAAGATCATTTCTTAACTTTCGCCATTGATAAGCCTTATAAATTCTCTTTTACAAGAGATTTTATCTTATATTTTGTCTGAATTCTGAAGCTGAACATTCATCAAGAAACTATTACAAAAATAATATACCGTGTACGCAGTCCAGCACCGAAAAAGACCATCTTTCATAATGTACATACCCCCTGAAAAACATTAAATACCTGTGTAACTACACGGTAAATTTAATACTACCGGGGGTATACATTAAGTGGAAATAAGTAAAAGGATATTCTCTGTGTTTTTTCTATACAACTTTGTTCCAGAGCATAATTGGAACACCAAATGTTGTATACACGGTGTGAGAGCCTACCGAATCCGGACGGTCGTGAATACCTTCACATTTTAAGATAGGGAGACATTCGTGAACGCACACAGTAGTATTTCGTACAGAGTAGTATTTTGTACACAGTAGTATTTCACAATGAGATAAGAACCGCGTAAGAAGAGCTTCTCATATTATAATTTTAATCAATTTATCCAATCAAACATATCGGTCAAACCACGTGTGTAACTAAAAACATTAATTATTACAAGTCATCTCCAACAACCATTAGAAAAACATTTGCTCAAAGTCCGCTGTAAAGATACTAGAACAACGTTTTCAACGTTGTTATAGCATCTTTACTGCCGACTTGGAACACGCTTTTGCATGCTCAATAAAAACCTAACAACAATCCTTTGCAAGCTCATTAACACAACAACCATCCTTTGCAAACTCATTAAAAACAACACCAATCCATTGCAAGCTTATTAAAAACAACAACAATCCTTTGCAAGGTCGTTAACACTCTCCATGTATTTTTTTCAGTAAAAATCTCTTAAAATCTACTACCTTAAAACTAATAAATTATGTGTGTACAAAATGTTTCTAGTAGATAGAAACATTTCCGTTTTTCGATTTTAATCATCGTTTTTTCGTGGGTGTTTAATTTCGCGAATTTCTCAAAACACGCGTTGAAAGTTGAAATTAGTTCCAAAAAGAACCATCTTAATAGTTGCCATCAAACACAGATAGATAGATTTAACACAGTCAGCAATAACTTTTCAAAGTCCACAATAAAGACGGTAGAATAACCGCCGAGCAAACTTTGTTCTAGCGTCGTCTTTACTGCGGGATTTGATCAAGTTCTCTGCCCACTTGAAACATAACGCATGTCATTTAAATGTGTTCAATGACGTTAATTTCCAACAATGTGTTTAGTTGCCACCAGTCGTATTGAGCGGTTACTCTCTGAACTTCTATATTTAGTTTCAAACACCCATGCTACGGTCCCCATCCTGTTCTCTCTTTCATAGAGGTGTTAAACGTTAGAACAAGAATTCTAACAGGTGTTTTTATTGAATTTTTATTCGTGTTGATGATTTCGTGATGATGCACGGTTTCTGTTCGTACTAGTTTAGCTGAAATAACTCTGCGGAGGAGAGAATTTTTTCTTCTACACTGAAATATTGATGAATTAATTAAATTCGTAAATTAATAAAGATAAAAAAAAAATGTTATCGTTAAAAAATAAAAAGCAATACATACAATTTTATTTCGTGACATTTTAAGTTACTGATGTGGCAAATTTGTTTATTTTAACTTCCATAACATTCTACATTTAACTACATTTTAACTTCCATAACATTCATATAATACATTATAAAATATTTAAAAAAAACTTGTTTAAAGTCCGCAGCAAACCCGCCAGAATAAATTTTACTTCGCGGTTGGTTTATTTTAGCCTCACTGCGTGCACGTGGGTTTTTTTTAACGTAAAGAGGCGAATGTCAAAACAACGTCCTTTTTACGTTGAAAAAACGTCATCTGCACATTGGGCTAATCTGTCTCATTTAATATCCTATAAATACACCAAAATAATTATTTTTAAAAAAATCACCCCCGTACTTATAACATTTTAACAGTCATTCCTTTGTTCTTCTTCATATTTTCAGGGGGGATGATACATTTTAATGATATAACCCTCTCAAACTAAAGGAATATTTCTATGACAGAATTACAAATAACAGGGGTTCAGGTCAGTTACCATAGAGTTCAGGTTGATACACGTGGAAAAATGTTTTGATTTTCGATTGAGTATTCACTTATTTTGTTAAATTATGGATGGTTTATTTTTTCTTCATTTTCATGTTGTAATTAAGTTATGGTTACGGTACGTTTCTTCTTTAAACATGATTGACAAAAAAAGAATCAAACCACAGGTAGCTTTTGTAGATCTTTGTAACTAAATAATATTTATAGTTACCAAGCGACTAAAAATTTGTTCAAAGTCAGCAGTCCGCAGTAAAACGTTTAGACTGTAGTCGTAGTTTTACCAGAATCGGCAGAAACGGAACGAAATCGAAAAATCGGAACTGCGTAAATGCCGTACGGGAAGCCGCGCTTCGCGCTCTCCCCCGTAGTCTTTCCTTTTCAGAGCGTCTGAAAGGCTATAAAACATTAGGACAACCCTCTTTAAAATATGAAATAGAATAAAGTAATGAGTTTTAAAATAAGGTGAATTACTTCTAGTGTGAATGATCCTCTGGGAATGATCTTGAATTTGCTTGTTCTCGTTATCCTAAACGAACCAATCATTTGTAATTCTGTCAACATAACACCCTTCATCGTAAAGATTATATACACAACTATTTTGATCTCCTGTTATCGAGCGAAGGGTTTATTTTTCGAATATTATCACTAGTTACAATCAGAAATCATAACAGGGAATACACAGCAAGCAAAAACTTGCATGTGAACATGGAATACAAAACATTTCTTATAAATTCTACACATTATTTGGTATGAGAACGATATTTACAGTTTCATCCGTAGATCAACAGTTAAATGGAGGTGTTGATTTCTAAATCACATCTTATCCTCATATCTCCGCCTATTGACCAACCTCCAACCCACATTACTGTATAATTCCGATAGTAGACGCTTCCGATAGTAAGCCCCTTCCCCACACCGATAATAGGCGTAATTTTAACAGGCCACTAAAAAAACTTCGACAGTAAGGGCGCTCCTTATAGTAAGTGTCCTCCGGTAGTAGGCGTAATTTCCATTTTTTTATTTTTATTTTTCTATGCCAACTAACAACGTACATCAGGGGGTGTAGTAATAAAAGTACTGTAAATTAAAATATGACTTAGATCAATTGAAGCAATACGGACCATGCATATGATTTTCTAATATATCATGAAGAAGCGCATAAAAGGGCTACTAAAACTGAAAGCAAGCTGGGGGTCTACTATCGGAATTCTACTGTATATTATAATTACAAGACGTTTGAATTTTTACATCGCATGCGCACACTGATGTTTAAATAAATGCTGACGAAAACCGAAGATATTAACCAAGCGGAATAGCTTAATTTTTTGCCTATGGTTGTATAAATTGAGAGAGAAGCGAGATTGATATCTAACGAATGTACCTATATCTTATTGGATATATCACAGATCAACAATTCGGATTTTCTCATTTTATCTTCCGATTTTTTTTATCACGTTCAATAAGCTATAAAAAAATAAACGAAAGATAATAACCACTCCAACAGAGTTGTGTCAGACCAGCGGTTCTAATAATAGTACTCTATCAAATAAACGGGATGGGACTCTTATTAAATTTTGGAAATTTTTGCAAACTTGACAAATCCTTTTGTTGCTAGCAGCCTAGTACCCAAGCTCTCAGAACAAATTTTCGTGCCGCCTTGCTAATCAAAGGTATTTTGTATAAATCGAAATTGCAAGATTTTGTATGAATTTCTCTGTGTGTTGTAGTTGCAATAGGACGAAGTGAACGTCTATTTTATTTATCTTTCAAATGTCTTGCGTAAATACTTAATTATGTATAATAATGGCGGAGGAGTGGTTTTTTACTATTCACTCCTTCGCAAAGACTATTTTCGTATATTTCGAGCACAGCGTCTAAATTTTACTGATCGTTAGCACATAATCTTACAGTGTACAAAATAAAAGCAAATATATTTCCCGTCTTTACTGCGGACTTTGAACAAGTTGTTGCCCACCGCTATGGTTAAAACTATCACCAGATTTCAAATACAAAGATAATAGGTTTTTCCATTAAGACAAGAAAAACAGTATTTATGGGGAAAATATTGAGGATTTTTCCCAGCCGGCAAAAACCTATTCAAAGTCAGCAAAATAACGTTAGAACAACGTTCACAGAACGTTGTTCTAACGTTATTTTTCTGACTTTGAACGGGTTTTTGCCGGCTGGGTTAAGATTTAAAAGTTTGATTACTGGTATAATGTACTTGAGTCCCATTCCTCTGATACTTTGTTTATAAGATAAAACTATAAATCCTGGGAACGAGGGTGCACATATTTGCTTCAAGTTTTTTTCCACTGGGAAGCTTAATCCTTTGGTGTTGTTTAGGTAATTATCCCTGGTAACGAAGTTGCAGACTTCGTAAGCTAATGTTGGCTTGTTTAATTACTACGAAAATAGAAAAGGGGGGATGTTTCGTCACGCAATAAATAAAAATTTACCAGTGTATATGCACCTGCTTTGTTGCTATAGCAACCATGATTATTGCTATTATCAACATATCCCGCGAACAAAAATAGCAAAGGCGCCAAAATGTTGTTCTAATGTTTTTACTGCGGACTTTGAACAAGTTTTATCAATTAAGTGATCATCATATAAAACACAGTACTCGTTATCATGGTAACGATACAAAGTAGTCTGTGACATCAAAGTAAAAAGCGATGAAGTTGCACACGTCAGAAAGCAGTACTTACTTAAGAGAATTCAGTGTAAGCAAGAGCAGATGCTAATAAATAAATAAATACATCAGCTTCATACCAAATATCAGCTTACGCAATACCTCAGTAAATAAGCTAGTTCTAGCACCTTTCCTGTGGACTTAAATCAAGTTTTTTGCGCACAGGGTAGTTAATAGGCAAAAAAATAACTATAAACCAAATATCCGTTTACGTCATTAGTGGCAAGCAAATAATCTCTGTGAAGGAGAGATATTTAACTAGCTTGATGCTATGCTCAATAAGAACTCATCCATGGTGATAATGTACTTTCATTTCATTCTCTCAAGTCAACCCCCTGCCATCATGAAAAAAAAAATCAAACAATTTTTTTTACACTTAATAATTGGATATTTTAAGAATCTTTATAAACACATATAAATCATATCTTAAATAAGACGTGACTTTTTCCCAAATAACAGATAATTTTTAAAAAGATGCGTAACATGCGCGCTACAAGGAGACTGGGGCAATCATAACAAATATGGCCACCACGAAAGTGTCTGCTAAATAGGGCCTTCCTGGGTATTCTGCGAAAAATGACAAAAATTTGCCTTGATGTCCAATTTTCTAATCGATAAAATTGTTTTAAGTGCTACAAGATGTCTATTCAACGTCAAAATGATGTTGTGTCAAAATAAACGATCTTGTGTTTGATTGGTTTATATCCTATACCAAAACAATCATTGATGAGATGTTTATAAAAGGAATGCACTTACCAACACAGAGGATTTTCAAAAGGTCAGCTGAAAGCTCGTACTGCAATACCGGTTATACTGTCTCCTTGTCTCCTTTTATAACTTTTGTCTGAATGAATTCTCATATGAAAACTCAAAAGAAAAGGATTAAAGACGCATAACGTGATAAGATTAAAGGTGTTTTCCTAAATTATAAATAGAAATCAAAAATAAAATCAGAAATAAAAATAAAAAGATTGATCATGGAAACTGATAAGTATTAGTGAAAATATTTTGTGTTACGTCAATGAAGAAACCAATCGATAACTTACCGTTATATGTAAATGTTACTTGGCGCTCCATACCCTCCTATATAAGTTTAATTGGCGCTCCATACCATCCTATAGAAATGTTAATTAGCGCTCCATACCATCCTATATAAATGTTAATTGGCGCTCCATTCCATTCCATTTAAATTTTAATTGGCGCTCCATGCCATTCTATTTTGAGGGCAAGTTTCTATAGTTACTAAATAAACATTATGATAACGGTACTTATCTCTATCTCTAGGGTTTGAGTATCAGGCAATTGGTTAGGAACTATCTCTAGGGTTTGAGTATCAGGAAATTCCCATCTATAGTAATCCCTAGTAGTTTAACAGTTTCTGCGATAACATCATATCATGTGCTTATCACTACAGTTAACTCTCGATAACTCGACTTAACGAATGTTCGAGTTAAGCGAAGCTCCCGTTAAGTCGAATTTAAACAAAAATTAGATATAGTCAAAAGGGGCTGGGGACGAGCTTGATTAAATATAAGATGGTTAAATTTTCATAGAAAATATATTTTTCAAGAATATACTCTCACATTTAAATGACTTTTTTTGGGGTATGATTCTGATTTGGCAAAATGACATATTCGTGTCCACGAGTCGATCAAGATATATCCATAATAAGAAATTATTCAGTTTAAAATTTAACGATTTTCTGGTTGCTGATATTTTATAAATTCATCGCTTCAAAATTACTATAGTAGCTACGGCTTACATCGGATTAAATTGCTGATGTTTAAGTTCTACCTTTCTGCTATGATAGACCTAGATGCACAAAGTATATCTTGTTGCAATGCACAGTTCCTGCACAAAAAGAAAGTCATTGAATTGCAACATGTTTCTACTTTGAGCAGCGAACGCTTGATTTTCACTAAATAGGTCTATACAGGTTATTCAACTTCGTTCTCAGGGCTTCTTCTCTCTTGACGTTCCCTGGGAACGAGGTTACAGGTTATTGTGATAGGAACAATTGTCAAAATTGTCATTCCTTGCTGTGGCAAGTAACTAGGTGGTGACTCAGTCCCCTGGTTGGGTCCAGACCTCTCAAAATTGTTGTTATAACATTCTTTCTAATCTTGGTAGGTCAAAGTTACCATGACATCCACAAAAACGTCCAATATGTCTGCATAAGTAAAAAAAAAAACAAACACTTTGTGATCCACTATACCAACACAACTCTTAAAATACTTTCCCACGACGTCGGAACAACATCAAAACGACGTCTGATCGACGAAAATGTTCAAACACTTCCAATATTAAAATCTATCAACGTCGATCGACAACGATTGAACAGTATTGCGCAATGTACAAAGTGCGCATGTGGTCGATTGATTAAAGGTTCACCTCTCGAATATACCTCGCCCCTCCCTAGAGAGCTTCTCCATTATTTTAACAGTTGTTCTTGCGTTCTTTTTCATATATTTATGAGGCTTAAGTTTATTAAGAATATTTTCCTCTGAGAGAATTAACATCAGGAGATGGAGTGATTATAGAACAGTGTCGAATACGTAAATTCTCGTATATAAACTGTGTAATACCATATATGGCAATACGCAATCCATGCATGAGAACATACCGATATGTGCGCGCTTATTCAATTGTAAACTAATATAGCTGGTCTTAACACAAATATTTTATGCGTAAAGATTGAAAGATGATTGGCTTTGCAAAACCATTCGCTCTCGCACGCTCTGTAAGTTGAAATAAGTTTCATAACGATTGATATGGAGATCAGCCTTATAATTTTGACTAAAGCCAATTCCAACGCTGCCCTTCCCCCTTCATGCGTTTTTCTCTCCTTCATAAGCAGCAAAATATACTTAACTAGTTCCACTTATTAAATAATGATTGGTGTTTTTACAGATTGACCTAAAACCAATTGTCATGATGTGGTCCGGCACCTTTGTATGATTGCATTATGGCCACCTTAAAAACAAAATATGGATTACAATTTACATGAAGGAATGTCAAAGGAAACATTTATCTTTATTTTAATTATTAAATCATATCTCGACGGAGGAGAGTGTGCTTTGTTGAAATAGGCTTCTGTCGTTGTTGTCGTCGTCTGTCAGAACACTTTTTTAGAGTTCAACGCGCATATGATCAGTTACATAAACGACCAGCGGATAGCGAGTGTTTTCCGAACGACTACTTTCAAAATAGCAAATTTTTTCCCTTAAAAATTCATTCGCTACAACTTCATAGGACTTTCACGTAATGTTAACCAGGTGGTTTAAAATTGGGAACATTTTCAGAGCGTCAAAACCTTTCCATCCGCCCGTACTTTCCGATTTTGTGTAATTTCTAGACAAATCGGGGAAACAAAATAATCGTCTAAAGATGAAAGTGAAAGAGGAGATAGCTACCTCCTGATTGATGACTGAAAGAAGAAGGAATGGTCGGAAAGGTATAAAACTATAAGATTTTGATTTAATTGTCTCTATATGATACCAGTTATCAACAACTGTATATAAAGAGATTCATGCAGTGCACCTGATAAGCCTGTTTGTCTCACCCACAACTTGACAACAACGGGTTCCACACTATAAATGATGATCCTATGGAAAAGGTTTAGCTCGGAGTTTAGGGTACATACAGAAAGATAAATATACTATGCTATTTTTTCTCACATTCTTCTCAGAACTATATGCACCTATATACAGGGTGGAGCTACAAGCAATCACATAAATATTTGAGACAAGGCAAAATTCAAGCAAAAATTCAGAATTTCCAATTGGATAAAAAGCCTTAAATTTTCGGTAGCAAACCTAAAGACACAAAAAATCGAATATGTTCCAAGAACCTGGGATCTAGGCTGCTATGAACAGCAGAATTTGTCGAGTTTGCAAAAAGACCCATCTTAAGCCCCAAGTCTTAAGTCTACTCGGATAAACCTCTCAGGTAAACCTCAAGGAACGTCTAAAGGTCATTTTTCGTATTTACGTGGCTTGTATTGCATGTCGAAATTCGTAAAATGTCTCATAATTTATGCGATCAGTTGTAGCTATTATAATAGGTTTAATATTAGGTTGCTTTTATGTTTTATGTTTTAGCTAGCTACCTATATGTTTGTTTTCTTCTGTGTTGTGGTGCCACTGCTTTTGTGCCCAACATTTCACTCTAGGTTTATATATATATAAAAAGAAAATGCAGAAACATATCCAGGGCAATTTTAACTTGTAATGGTGTAGATCTCCCAATTAGGCGCCCAACCTGAAGACGACAACGACAACGTTGTGTAAAAACGTCAAAACAACGTTGTTATATGTTGTAATGCCAGCAGGTTTAGGAATAAACATTTATAGCTATACATTTATATTGAGCAAAATTTGTTTTTCGATCCCCTTTTTATAATGCCTATTTGTCTAATATCGGCGAGCTTTGTATAATATTCAAATAAAGCATCATATATTTCCATAGGCTATGCTCAAAACGGGTTATACCTACCGAAAATATGACACTGGTATAGCTAGCTATGTAAAAAGTCACCACAACAACAACACACAAAACACATGAATTTTGTTGTTTGTTGTGGTGTGTGCGCACGGATTGCATGGTTGCTTTTTCTAGCTATATATTTACTTTTTAATACACCGACTGTAGAAATTTTATCAGCAATATAAAACAAGCGTTTTTTCCATTCTTATATTTTTCTGGTGTTTTAATTAGAAAAATTCACATTATCGTGAGAATTAATTTTCAGAAGGCCGAATAGGTTTTACGGTTTTGCAGGAATTAATTTTCTTGGATAGCCTCTATAATTACATTTTGCGGATATTTACAAATGTTTTCTGTTGTGGCATTTATACGTTAGCAAAAAAGCTACCATCGTGAGATATAAAAGCAAAGACATATTGGTATTTCATCAGTTCTATCACGTAAGGGAATTAATTTTATTAAAAATATAGTTTATCTCCGTTTGTGGAAATGAATTCTCACGAAAAATGCATTTGCATTTGCTCGAGAAAATAATAGTTCCCACGAATATTAATTCCCTTAAGGTATATCACAAAGATGATATGTCAAATAAATCGAAAGCAGCTTGTGGTTGTTTTATGCTCCTATTCACAATCAGAACTATATACAGTATACCATGTCATTTGTTTGCTTTTGGACTTCATTTTAAACAAGATGACGCATCACGATCAAACAAAGACTTTTCTTTTTATTAAGTAAAAAAATGAGTCAAAACTTTTATGCTAATGAACCAACCGTACTTTCAACACGCTTGTTTCAATAGATTCTTACGAGTTGTATCTCCTCTTCTTTTTCATCCCCCTGTGAATAGTGTGCGAATTTGTACAAAATCTGCGAAATACCGGGAAAATTTGTGCCTTTGAAAAAAATATTCTACTTTACTGTAGCGCATCTTTAAATACTAAGCTTTTTCACAATGTAAACTAAAATCTCAAACGACAGATTATAACGTAAAGAAAGAAAAAATGAATAAAGGAAGCAAAGAGACGGGAATCCTTGGCTATGGATTTTGGAGTAATGCACGAAAATAAGGTCACCTTGGATGCTCTCCGTGAAAATAAGTTTAAAGCAGAACTTCCGCGGAAAAATGTGTGGGTAATTTTTCAAACATCCGGGCATTCAACATCCAGGCATTCACTGCAGAAAAACAACGATGAAAGAATTGGTCAAACTTTTTGTCAGGTTTGGCCTCAAGCGTAGAAATAAATCCCTAAAACAATTCTAGAAACGGTTGAATTGCGAAAATAAATCCCAGCATGATTAAATTTTGCAGTTTTTTCAACTCACAAAACTCAATCCCCGCGAATATTAATCCCTGAAAATACTTTCACCGTTAGATTATATAATCATTCTGAGTCATTATGTACTGTGCACATCACGTCATATTCTCATGACTTATCAGAGACTTATCGGCAAATCTGTGAAATCTTTTCAACCCGTTTCCTTGTACATCTATAATAAGACATGATGTATCCTATAATATATGCAAAATTCATGCAAAATCATTATTTATTCAACTGGGGTTTTATCCAGGCTAGTTCTAAGAACACAACTTTTGCGAGCAGAAGGTTTCGCACGGATAAAAATTCGCAAAGTTTTTGTGTTTTGCAAGCAGAAATTTTCGCGAATAGACCATTTAAATGTTTTTGAGAGCATTAACTTAAGCGAAAGGGCTGATTCAAAAGATTTAGTAATCTTAAACTGTCACGTAAAGGGCATGAAGAAGAACTCAAATGTCAAGTTACGATACTAAGAAAAAATTGATTTACAAGTTGAACAACAATGTTTTCTTCTAAATGTCATCGTCATCAAATTTTTTTTGCCTACATAAACTTTTATAAATAGGTTATTTTGAAATATTTTGCGACCATAAACTTTCGCGAAGGGGTGGTTTTGAAATATTTTGCGTATAAACATTTGCAATCCACAGGCGACTGAATATAAGAAGGAAAGTCAACAAATTTCAAAAATGTAATTACTGTAGGTTTTTCAGCCTGCTAAATGAAGTTTGGCTGGTTATTACTACAATTTTGCAGTGGTGGCAACCCACTTTTCTTATTAGACCATGTTCGTGAACTGCTACCATATTAAAATTTGGTACCAGCATCCAAGGCGATATTTAGTATGTACTCACCAGCGTCCAATGGACCGAAAAGGTGTGGTACCGTCCTGAAATTTGATCATGGCATTCTAGGCAATATTATGAGACCACTGGCAGCCGATTTTTCCCTTGAATTTATTATGTTTCGAGTATCGGCAAAGAAGGGATTTTTCAAAAATGGAGACTTTTCGCAAATTTGAATTCCATGAGGTTTTAACCACGTTCATAAAAAATAAGCGTGGAGGTTTCATTGAGGTTTTGATCACATTCATGAAAATAATATATGGATTACAGGAAATGCAAAAATTTATGACTAGGTTATAAAGTATTTTCTGATTAATATATAGTTATTCCAATTGTGAATTACAAAGTAATAGGAAACTTCAGTGGAAGTTTTTTTTTACTAAAAGAACATAAATTATTCAAAAGAAAATATATTCTTTTTTGGATTCTTCTATTGTCTAATCTCTTTTAATTTCATCACAATGTCATTATCATGATTATGTTTTCATGGGAACGCTTATTTTAGAGTTGGTACTTTGTCTTGATGTTTTTGTATTAAGCAAAATTTGATGTTTGTACCATTGTATCCTGTACTATAATCATGTTAGCAGGTTGGTATGATTTTTAAGCCGCTTCGGCTTAGTTAATTGAAATAAAGTCCCTGTATGTAAAGTATGGTTACTTCTATGAGTTTGTCTTAAAAGGCCTTCAACATGTACAATCTTAGACATTAATATAAAGACTTATTTCAAATTTCGACTAGTAATACACGCCACACGCAAAATGCAAGTGCTGAAAATGACCACTAGACGTCCCTTTAGGTTTATAACTTAGGAACTTAGGATCTTAGGACTTTTTGCCAACTCGACAAATTTTGTTGCTTCTAGCAGCCTAGTACCCAGGCTCTTTGCACAAAAGCGAATTTTTGTGCAGTTTGTCTTGTCTAATTTCACCTTGTCCACAGTATATTTGGCCAGGATTGTATACACCTTTGCCAGTATCAATCTAAACATCATTGGTTTGAAATATACTAATTGTTATAAAATGATATACTTTTGTTCTATAATAATTCACCACAGACGATCGCCAACTATTTCAAATAAATCTGGATCATAAACAATTCTCTACAATTACAATTGCAAAAACAGCTAACCTCTATCTCAAGCAACTTCAGATGTTAGGTCGAAGGTATCAAACGAAACTCCAATTTAGTTTAAACAAAGTAAAAAATATCGGATAAAACTTTTTTCTAAACCTCTTCCTAAAAAGTAAATCGTTCGAAATAAAATATTTTTTCTAAATGCTCTTAGTGGAGCTTCTTTAGTTTATTTATGCATGGAGTAAATTATAGAAGTCATACAAAATACAGAATAACATAATAGATGTTTTATGAAGTAAATTACGGACGCCTATTGCTGCCATTTATTCATTTTTGCTACAACGCCGTAACACGTTCATACTGCGCAGTAAATCGCTCTACTGCGCAGTAGCACTTTTTATTAAATTAAGTGAAAAATAGCTACTGCGCAGATGTTTGTTACTGTGCAGTAGACATTAGTTACAGCGCTTTAAAATATCTTTGTGTACTTTTAATTTTTAGTAAAGTATAAAATTCAAATGTTTCTCTTAAAGAAAAAAACCACGTGACTAAAAACACTGCAATCAAATTTCTTCGCGCATGCACACTTTTCTGGTATACAAGCATACTGCGCAGTTCGAATGCAGTAACTAATATCTAGTAACAAACTGCGTAGTAACAAACATTCTATTGTGCAGTAGCATATTTCATACTGCGCAGTAGAAAAGTATATCGCATAAAAACGCCCCCATCTATATAAACTTTATCTAATAAATTTTGAAATAAATAAAAGCCCAGGGAGTGTTTAACCAAAATTGTTAAAAGAAATTCATCGATTCGTATATTTTGACCAATTTCATGCGTCATATATGACGTCATAAATAA
>JAULBZ010001297.1:0-22971 GCA_032360805.1 Neoturris breviconis | reverse complement strand
CGCCCCCCCCCCCCTCTAATGAGCGCCCCCTCTAGAAATTTAAAATTAATTAAGCGCCCAGGCGCTTATTCAAATTCGACCTTAAGCATTTTTTAGCGAAAACAAAGATCCATCTATAGTTTTTTGCTGTTAGAAGATAATTTTAGATGATGAAGATGTATATATAGATTAAGAAAAGAAGAAACAGTATAATACGAGCGTATCACTGTGGTGTTTTTTCTATTTTCTCGAAATTTTTTAAATACCATAAGTTTTGTTGATTGATCAACCCATCCATCTCCATGTTCAGATGTTAGTTTTGGTTTACTGTGCTGTTTATACTGTATTGGGATTTATTGTGGAAGAAATAAATTGAAGAGAACTCTCAGTATAAGAAGTAAGTCTTTGTTTTTTTATCAGTTAGACTAGAGGTACTCTCTCTTTCTCTATGCCTTTCCCCACAAAAGGAAATTCTGCCATATTTTTTATCGGGGTAGGTATGGATTTTCTGCATTTGAAATTTGCATTTGGAATTTCCTATCATTTTCCTATCAGTTTACAGAAAGTGCAAAAAAAGAAGGACGGGCTATTTCCCCACACCCAGATTGCAAAAATTGCTTCACAATAATCTTTGTCTTCGATACGGGAATTCAGTTCCGATTCACTGAATTTCTCCCCGATAAGAGTTTTTTGTTTTACATTCTGTTACACCGAAAACCATGAATACTGATGAAGAATAGCAACGAAAATCGAAATATTACCACAAAGCAGATTGGGTTTTATTTTTCGTTTATATCTTTGATAGAACGAGTGGGGAACATGCGAGTGTACAATCATATTAAATATAAAGCACAAATGGCAATGTCGAAAACTTTAGCTTCATTTCTTGTTTCATATATTTAGTCATTTTGGATTTTTAACTGACTTCTTTTTAAAACTCCAGACCCCGGCTCCCCTATTAGCAGACAGAATGCCATTTACAGATCGCCAATTAAATTTTGAAGGCCCCCAATTTCTTTTGTTTTTGCATGTTTTTGCCAATGTTAATGTCTGGCAGTTTGTTTTGAGGACTGCTTGTAGCCTAGACCTTAGAGACCAATCAAATTACTTTTCCAGATGGAAACAATTTACAAGTTGAAAATTTTAAACTTTTTCTTTTATTCCGTTTGGAAAAAAATTCCGTTCTGCAGAAAGTTTTCTTGAGTGGATGACAAAGCTACAGTAGTCAAACCATTGAGCCCGAAGCAGACCACATCAGAAGCATCGACCATCCGTGACATGAGCTATATAACATAACATTTATACTAGATATTTACAAAAAATTGGTAATGGCCACTAAGCTGGACGAAATACTGCCGGCCATAAGGTTTTAGTGGGTATAGCTAACAAACTATAGAGGGGTTATACCTTTATGAAACATTGGTCTTTTTGAAACACTGCAGTGACATCCCAATCTATATACTGTATATACATCTTCAATAGGGAAGTCACTGTAGTGTTTCAAAAAGGATAACATTTCAAAGCTGTTTCTAAAAGGGTCATCCCTCTCTTTTCGATTGTGTCAATGATGTTATGATAGATGCGAACTTATTATTTTTTCTCTTAGGGCATGGTTTTGTGATATTTTGTGTTGGTTGGGTAAATACTTTATATACATCCAAGTTAATAAACAACCTGTGCTAAACACGCGTCTCTGTGTATATATATCATCATGTACATATTTGATATTTATTGCCAATGTTCCATGCAATTCAGTATTAAGGTGTTTGTAGAATTAAATCTTTGATGAATCAAATCATTCAAGGCTATGTAAGCCGGAATATGAATGAGGTGTTGTTGTATGTATGACAAATATAAAGATTTTTTTTTATTTGTGTCTTTTGGTTATATGTGAATAGAAATTTTCATTTCAAATGGGGAAAAATGGTATATCTACGTACCAGAAGTGTTATTGTTACTGGTGTCAACTTTACGAAAATAGTTCAGATATTCATATGCTGTGTGTATCTATACAATCAGAATAAAATTTCACGTTTTGAAGAACCATTAATAAAACTTACACTATATAACTGTTATGTGAGATATATATAATGGTTTAATTCTTCTCAGTGATGACAGACAGTATAACTTAGTGGGTCAATTTTTGGTATATTACACATTTTCTTTGTTTCATAATAATGATCAAGTCAAATTCCCTAATTGCTTTACAGTGCTCAAAATAATAGTAATAATATACTGTGTAGGACAAATTTTTATGCTCAAAATCAATCCTATGCAGTAATTATGCTCTTATTTCGACCACTGTTTGAAACTCCTCCAAATGTATTATTGATAATTTGGTTTTAGTTTCAAGTACCAAATTAGAACTTTAAATCTGTATAATAAATAATATATGTTAAGATTACAGTTGGAGTTAGTATCAGTGTTACGGTTCGAGGTGTATGGTAAAGGCTGTTTTGGGATGGATTTAATTAGTTTTTTGTAAACAATTTTTACTCTTATCTCGCATAGATTATCTAGAAAGCCTGAAGCAATACTCAAAAATCCCTCCTCCACAGTGATTATTTCTTCTTATTTCGAACACTTCAAAAAATCTTAAAACATTTCTGAAAGGTTACTTCTTGTGTAGCCATGCCTAATGAAATTCACCTCATACCCTGTTTAATAAGACTTATTAAAATTAAGAAGGCCATTCCATTCAAAAGAGCCCCCATTTACTTGACAGTGGAGAGTAAGCCTGATTCTTGTCTTCTGTAGATATATATATATATATAGTAAATATCATTGCGCATGCTCGAACTCATCCATATGCATGTATATTCATAAACTAGTGTCGATATAAAAACATATTCGTAATGCTTACAGTACATGTGGCTCCTTTGAAAAGAGTTTCAAACTAAGCATGAATAGCATACATAAATACTCTCTCTTACTAAATATAGGTGGGGAACATAAAATCTAAAAACTCTTAAAAGGAGGGGGTGTGCCTAATAAATGAAAGTGGGTGGTGCTTTTCTACCAAAACAGGAATTTACCCCCCATAGGAGAGTATGGGGGTCCTGTTTAATTTGAAACAGGGAAGGTGATAATTTCCCCTGCTCCCCTACAATTTGGTAACAGAGAGTAACAGTTAAAAATTTATTGAGAATATACTTTAAAAGCATGAGCAAACTTTGTAGGTGGATTCTTGTTTCCTGCTATATAAGGGATAAAGATTTGTATGCATGTCAGCACAAAATCAGCTAATGTTATAACATTTAAGGCTGCAAGTACACTCGGTGTGGCTCCTATGAAAAGAGTTTGAACTAAACACGAATAGAACAAATGAATATTATCTTGACCCTCTACTTGCCATCTCTACAGATACTATGCCCCAGCTTTCTTATTTGAACTATTATTTTTTTGTAGCATAGTCTAATAAATAAACTTTTATTTGTAGCACTAAACATACTCTCCCGTGCCTAATTGTAGGGGTTTCTGAAAATTCTTTCTTAAAAAAAAGAGATTAGGTGAAACTTGAATAAAACCTTAACGTGATTGTTCACCCTCTCCCCCAGTGTTTTCTAAAGCACCAGTGCGAAAAAAGACTCTGTCATAATACGTCTTTGACGTGTTATCTATATAAATTTTAATACATTTTGTTGATTTTTAATCCTAGAACAAAGGAATTAAGCATGCATGCAGTTGTTTATCCGTTGTTTCAACAATAGAATGATCTTAACAATATTAATTTAATTTAATTTTAAAAACAGTTGAGTTTGTTTTTAAAAAAATTGTTCAAAAATATTCCCATTGTTTAGCTAATTAGAAAAAAATATTGCAAGTATTATTTATGCTCAAAATAATATGTTACACTCTAAAATAATCTTGAAATAATTATATTTTGAGAATATTTTGAAAAAAAAGCTTAGTGAAACAGGCGCTTTAGAACTTTAGGAATTGAAGTTTTAATTTTGTTTTGGGAAGCTTCCTTCTTCAGTATGAGAATGAAGAATCCATTCAAAGAAAATAAAAAGGTGTTAAATATTATTTTAATGAAGGTTTAAAATCATCTATTTTATTTAAAGAATATTTATTCTTCTGTTGCATTGTTATGTTCTTTAGTGTCATTTTAAATTTTATTTGCAACAGATAGTGGAATTATTGCAAAAACTAGTCATATTTTTTTTTATGTGGTATAAAAATCAGGAGGTGGACTTTAAAAGAGTAGATTCGGGGGAGATTCCCGCCTAAATCGAGAGAGTTGACCTGTCTGATATAATTAGTGTTTAAAATAAGAAGAAGTAATAATCATTATGGAGGGTGATTTTTAAGCATAGTTTAATCTACAAAGCTGTTTAATGTGTGTACATGCAAATCATATTTATGTGCTTGGTTTAACTTACAATCGGTTTGGCGGGCTACTTTCAATACCGTACATTTGATTTTTTTGGACATAAGATACATTTACCCTAGGGGCTGTTTAATCTGATATGAATTCATTGATACCAGTATAAGTTGATTTTATTTCCTATCAATATATAGTCAAATCTTTATAAGTGTTTACATGCTACGGGCAATATGAAACTATATCCAGACAGGTATTAGATTTTATACCAGCATGTGATTTACATGTACACAGAATGAACCGATATGAAAATGATTGCGCATTTGTTCTAAAGTTTTATATGCTTCCCCAAATGATAATGTACATTTAATAAGTGACCAATTATTTTTAATATCTGACATGAAATCATTCATACAAAATTACATCATTTCATATCGGTAAATAGTTTCATGCTGGTACAAGTTCATATTGGATACTCTATGTAACAACCCCCAAATCTGGAGACTAGGTCTAGGTAGATTTGATTTCTAATGATTTATTCAGACGACTGTATAGTTTGCATTGTGATTTACAGTGATGTTATCACTGCAAAGTGTGAACAACAAACAAATTTTGTGTTTCATACAAATTAGAGTTTTATAATTGCTACATGTAATATTTTATTAATTACGTAATTACCTGTCGTTGATGAGAACTCTGAGTTTCCCTTCAATCATGTGATATGCATTAGCACGCAACAACTCATTTATCATATGATTCACATAAGATTAATTCTGTTATATGAATGTGGTAATAGGTGTGCACAGTGTTTGAAATAAGAGCAAATAATCACTGTGGAGGAGTGATTTTTGAGCATAGCTTCAAGCTACAAATCGTGAAGCTATGCTAAAAAATCCCTCCTCCACATTGATTATTTATGCTAAAAAATCCATCCACATTGATTATTTGCTCTTGTTTCGAACACTAGCTCATTACATTATAATACGTGAAAGGCAGTGCTTGAAACAAATTATTACTGTGGAGGAGGGACATTTGAGACTAGCTTATTCCTTCACTGCGGTGCATATTTTTTATTACTTCAAACACTGTGAATTGATACTTTTTTATACAGTGTTCGAAATAAGAGGAAATAATCACTGTAGAGGAGTGATTTTTGAGCATTTGCTTCAGGCTAGAAAGGCTGAAGCTATGCTCAAAAATCCCTCCTTCACATTGATTATTTTCTCTCATTTGGAACAGTTTTTTTATATTATTAATTTGGAAGATGTAGTTTGTTTATGCTTAGGCAAATCAACTTAAGGGGATTAACTTCACATCTGGGATTATCCGTTATGTATGCAAACAAATAATGACCTTCCCTGTCCTTGTATACAGAGAAAAGAGTAATTGATAGTACAATGAGATTCCATTATATGTATATATAATATGAATATAATATAGCCTGAAGCTATGGTTCAAAAATCACTTCTCCACGGTGATTATTTACTTTTATTTAGAACACTGATATATGCATATGGTTTAAAAATCTTAGATTAAAAAATAATCACTGTGAGGGAGTGGTTTTAGAGAATAGCTTCAGACAACAGAGCTTACTCGGAAATATACTCAAAAATCCTTCCAAATCTTTTTTGTATTCATTGATTTGTTTGTGTCAGAAATTACTAGAAAAAGTTTTATATGTATACATCATAGTGTATGGTATTGTGGGACAAACCCTATTTCCAGGGTTTATCCCTGCATCCCCCATGAGATCGCTGATTTTGTTTCTCATTTTCCTGATCTTTATTCAAAAATGAATCCACTCAGTTCCCAATAGGCAAAAACTTGTTCATAGTTCGCAGTAAAAACGCTAGAACAACGTTGAAAACGTTGTTCTAGCGTCTTTACCGCGGACTTTGAACAAGTTTTTGCCAACTGGGTGTAAGCTGTCAAATTATTTATTACAAAATGGGTGTGCTTCAAAGAATTCAAAAAAAATGTGAATTCCCTTCCATCACGTAAATAATTTGGCTAGATATGTTTAGATGACAAATCTCTAATTAATTATTAAGAGTCGCATGCTTCAAAGAAAAACAATGATACATACAGAAAAACAACAATGATGAATTAGTAGTATAAATGTGTTTAGATTTTGATTTTTAAGCATAATTGTTTATAAACTACTTAACTGCTAGGACATGTCACCACCGTTTTCATCAGATGTTTAAATTAATTTTTTTTATCTATTTTCTTATATATTTTATCATTCGTTTTTATGGTTAGGTAATAAAGCAGTGTTGAAAATAGGAGGAAATAATCACTGTGAAGGAGGGATTTTTGAGCGTAGCTTCAGGCTGTTTAGCCTGAAGCTATGTTCAAAAATCTCTCCTCTACAGTGATTATATGCTCCTATTACTAATTTGTTTTAATGTTTAGACACTAAATTATATTATATTTTCAACTGTAAACAACAAATACAAGAAGAAAACAACATGCGTCCTCCCATTCCATCATATACGTTAGACAAATGTAGTAAACAAACACAGGACTTGTTTGATGTTTTCATGAGGTTGGATGACTATGAAGATCTACTGGCGAAGAAAAGACATTCACAAGAATTTCATGAAGGTAAGACGATCCAAAAACTTGGTTCAAAGTCCGCAGTAAAGACGCTAGATCAAGGTGGACTTTGAACAAACGTGGACTTTGAACAAGTATTTGCCCACTGGGATTTGCGTATATAAATTCTATATATGGTATTTTCGATCCATGTGTTTTAAATAAACATTGTCTATGTTTTATAACGTTTAGGATTTCCGTAGGCATGATCATATTTTTAATAGGCACCAGAGTAATAAAAGATACTATCATCACAAGTAATGCAAGAAAGAGTAGCCGATATAATAGTATATAATCACTCCGCAGAAGGGATTATTGAACAGTGGGCAAACACTTGTTCAAAGTCCGCAGTATACACGCTAGAACAACGTCGAAAACGTTGTTCTAGAGTCTTTGCTGCGGACTGTGGACAGGTTTTTACCCACTGGGTCGACTCAGCGTAGTTCTCCACAAAGATGTTACCCGGTGGGCACACGAAGTTAAACCAACATCGAATTGACTGTTGTTATGTGACGTCAAAACGACATATTTTCGACATTGTTTAAACATCGGAAGTGTTTACTCGTATAGCCGTGGTTGTCAATAGGTCATAGATAGGTCTAGAAAAATATTTTAATAACTACATTCCTCTGTCGGCGCTCGACGTCTAATTAACGTTGAAAAGACGTCAATTTGTCGTCACGACGTCGATTAGTGCGAACAGTTTGGAATTCGTTTTTTGATTACGTTCTATCCTTTCTCCATTGAATTTTTTGAGACCGTTAAGACTTAAAATGTGTTTATTTGTTTATCGGGATACTCTTTATTTTTGTTTATCAATCTGCTCTAAAATGCGTGGGTGTTGATCAACACATTGGAAGATTTCAGACTTCCTTATTTTCTTTTGCTTGTGGTTCGTATGCAGTTTCTAAGTGTACTTCTTTATTTACTCACGCAAGCTTCGAAATACACACACATAATTTGTAGAGCTTGTTTGGTTGCTATAATATGAAGGACCTACCCAGTGGGCAATATAACTTGTTCCAAGTCAGCAGTAAAGACACTAGAACAACAACTCTAGCGTCTTAACTGCGGACTTTGAACAAGTATTTGTCCACTGGGTATGCTTTGTTACACAGAGTATATTCAGAGCCAATATTTCAGACGACCACTCGAAAAATTGGCAGCTATTTGTGAACTCCGGTTATATGAGACTTGAAAATTTTCATGTTTTTACTGAGAAGAAAACAAAACGTATTCGCTACTCAACAAGGATAGGACTATTACTGAGATAAACCCCGCCTGCTTTTTTTCTTTTTTTTAATCCTTTGCTGTAAAAAATATCGTACGGTTCTCCGGTTACGCGGCATTGTTTCGTTTCGAACAAGATGCGTATTTTGCTCCCAGTGGGCGCAAACTTGTTAAAAATCCGCAGTAAAGACACTAGAACAACGTTTTCAACGTTGTTCTAGCAACTTTGCTGCAGACTTTGAACAAGTTTTTGCCCACACTAGGCTTGTTTTCAAGATGACAATTTTATTTGTTGGACGTGGGAGATAAAAAGTAGATTTGCAGTTTCCTGCGTATAAATGTTAGAGTGTCTGTTTGTTTACCAATGTATTTGTTTGATTTGTTTTTATTGATGTACTGTAAATGATTGATTTTCGGCGTTCGTGAAGTTGTTTATTCTATGAGATATTCAATGAGAGTGTGTTTTATTTTCTCCGTTTGAATGTTCCCAGTGGACAAAAACTTGTTCAAAGTCCGCAGTAAAGACGCTAGAACAACGTTTTCAACGTTGTTCTAACGTCTTTACTGCGGACTTTGAACAAGTTTTTGTCCACTGAGTTCTTTCATCCGTTTTAGGAAGTGCGTACGTTCTATTTTCGTTGATTTCTGTTCGAGCATGCTATTTTATTCTTACTCTTCGCATTAACTTGTGAAAACAATCTAGTTGATTCATAAAAAAATATGTTGTTTTAAAAAGGGCCGGGTACGTTTCTGACGTACTTTCAGTAATTGGAATAAATACAGCGATGGAATGAAGTCGCCTATTGTCGAAGGTACGTGTCTTCAATCTATGATTTATTTACAACATTTAGTCTGATCACGAGAATTTATTCGTTTAGTCACGAGAATTTTCGTAAATGGTCGTTACTCGCGAAGAACGTAACCGAATAAGGATATTTAATTTCAATTCGTGGTACGTGTCTTCAATCTATGATTTATTTACAACGTTTAGTCTGACCACGAGAATTTATTCGTTTAGTCACGATAATTTTCGTAAATGGTCGTTTCTCGCGAAGAACGTAACCGAAAAAGGATATTTAATTTAAATTCGTGGTACGTGTCTTCAATCTATGATTTATTTACAACGTTTAGTCTGATCACGAGGATTTATTCGTTTAGTCACGATAATTTTCGTAAATGGTCGTTTCTCACGAAGAACATAACCAAAAAATAATATTTAATTTCAATTCGTGGTACGTGTCTTCAATCTATGATTTATTTACAACGTTTAGTCTGATCACGAGAATTCATTCGTTTAGTCACGATAATTTTCGTAAATGGTCGTTTCTTGCGAAGAACGTAACCGAGAAAGGATGTTTAATTTTTCAATTCATGAATAATACCTTTTGACGTCATCAGCATGGCGACTAGTATTTTCGAATAGTCTGTCTGTAGACACCATTCTCTTATATATGAATGAGTTTTTATGAATTCGTGCTTGTCTTCTTCGACCGCCTGTCGAACGAGTGTCTTCGTTCTTACGATTATAACTTATTCGGCGCCATAAGCTTATAACAATAAAACCGAGTCTTACGTCGTAATATATGTAACATATATTCTACTGATTGGTCAAACGTTTTTTCAATAAAACAAACTGTTTTCGAAGAAGCTTAAACTTTCATGCTTATGACGTCATAGTCGTTTGTTTGATCGTTCAATAATTTATGAAAGTAACGTTTACATTGAGTTTTTATGTCACGTCCACAAATAGTTATTTGCTAAAAAGATGAACTCGCTAAAAATGAACATTCAGTTACACGAAAACATCCTTAGGATACAGAGCTTTCAAAATTTTATGTTTTTTAAAAAAGACAATTTAAATAACACGGATGAACATATTCCATAACGCGGAGTCCTGCTTCGATTACATCAAAAAGATTATCGGTAAGAATATAACACGTTCGTTACTCGTGTATTTGCGAGTATTTTCGTCGTTCGGTAACAATTAAGATAACTTTACAACCGATTTTGTCTATTATATATTTATGTCGTTGTCGACAAGTTTTATTTGGTGTGACAACGAATATGTTATTTTAAATCTGTTCCATTCCAGTTTGCAAAAACTTGTTCAAAGTCAGCCGTAAAGACGCTAGAACAACGTCGAACGAAGTTGTTCTAGCGTCTTTACTGCTGACTTTGAGCAACATTTTGCCCACCGGGATGTTGTTGTTTAGAAAAATAAAGTCAGTCCTCGAAGTAATAGCAAATAATCACTGTGGAGGAGTTGTCTCTGAGCATTGTTTCAGGCTTTCTACCCTGAAGCAATACTCAGAAATCACTCCTCCACGGTGATTATTTACTCTTAATTCGAGCACTGAACGTTTTGCAACAAGGCGTGGGAATCTTTGGTATTTGGCGCGCATAATTTGCAAAACAATCGCAGAATATAATTTTTTGAATACATCTTGGCCGCTCTCCAATATAGTTTTTTTTTACAAACATTAGATAAGATCATACGGGAAATAAAATGACAATTTTTATTTTTCTAAGCTTGATTTGTTTAAGCATAATTTGAAGAAAGGTGTATTTTGTACAACTTCGCCCCAGGATGATTCTCTCCTAATCATATTCGCAAATGTTTTGAGTCGGTAAAATCTGACAACCTCTTCCCCAGTTTTTTCTTTTATACATTGTAGTTCTCTTAAAACCATGTGCCAAAAACTACTGTTTTGGTTTAAAAAACCCCAACGAATATTCAAAATTGATTGGTTCTTCCCTTGTGAACAACCAACCAATTATGATATCTTTAATTCAGTATTCTTCTTCGCAGATCCCTTAAGCGCTCTTTTGCAGAACTATTTTACCTACAAGGGCTGGGTTGGGTTGCAGTATTGTATTTTAGCTACGACATGTTTTTTTTAAGTAGGTAATATGATCCAAGTTTTTAAACACGTATAGAATGCAATATTCCTTTACACGCTTCAACTGGTTTGAATTATTTGTCGATAATTTTGTATAAAACTTCGTTCAGGGATTAATTTCGTTGTCATTTAAATATTTACCTAGGTGGTAGAAAGTAATATACCTGTTAATATTACTTGATTAATATGGGGAGAATTTTATTATTTTCCGGTGTTACATCAGGTATCTTAAGCATCCTTTACATGGACCACTAAATGAGTTTAACCTTAAACGAACTTGCATTTGATTGGTTTCTTCGGTACGAAGAAACCAATCAAATGCAAGATCGTTTAGGGTTAAACTCGTTTAGGGGTCCATGCAAAAGTTGCCTTAGTCATCCCACCGTTTTTAATTTTTAATGTTTTAAGAATATTAAATGCATTGTGATTATGAGATTATGACTATGTATATTCAAGTTTGAAAAGCTGAAAACTATACTCAAAAATACTCTCCCACGGGTGGTTTCCGGCAGTTATATTCAAGCTTGATATTTGTATTGCTGTTAGTTGCTCGTCTAACTCTTATTATTTCTTCTTTAGTATACCATTCTGGCATTCAACGAGATTCGGCCAGAAGTTTAAAATCTGGCAACGATTCTCCAATACTAAGTCGTTCGCCTGGCGGTGTTGACACAAAACGATACAGTGCAGACGTTGAACACAAACGAAGAAGTATAGAGTTGGCGAAGCGTAATAGCTGTGGTACTACGCCACCGCATGAGTCATACTTGCAGCGAGATCATGGCTCGCCGTCTGGTGGGTCAAGTTTTAGGGCTAGCCCCGTGACTTTAATCGCCGAGTCACAATTGATTGGTACTATTGAGCAAAAACGTCCAGTAAATGATATTATATTTGAAGGGCAAGCGAGACCAGAATATGCGGAATTCCCTGATGAAAAAAGAGATCGTGCGTATTCGACTGGACCTACTGAAGACCAGATTCGCGAAGCAGCCCTCACAATAGCTAGTGTTGGCGATAAAATAGAGAGAGAATATGGAAACAGATTAAGTGTAAGTTTATTTTATTTATTTACTTGTTGTTTTTTTCATTTTTACGCAAATAATGTTTAAATTATCTCAGTGAGCACAAACTCGGTCAAAGTCCGCAGTAAAAACGCTAGAACAACGGCGAGTTGTTCTTGTATCTTTACTGCGGACTTTGACCAAGTTTGTGTCCACTGGGATATATTTGAATATTCGCTGTAAAAATCGCTTTTGGAAACTGAAAACATTTTCGATTATCCAAAATCGATCCTCCACAGTGATTATTTGCTCTTGTTTCGACCACTGTATTTTGACTTTGTCAATTTATTTGTTTTTTATTTATTATTTAGAACATCGAACAAGACCTTGTAACGTTTGTCCGAAAGGCTGGTGCATCTCTTACATACGAAGTGTTCGCTGTTCACGTCAACGATCTAATTGGTCAAGACAGAAATTGGACAGATTTCATGTTTGTTATGCATCTGAGTAAACGTGTTATAACAACGACCCAAGCAGTTGGAACCAGTACGATTGGTTACTTTCGACGTTTTGTCGGTACCGCATTCGCTGAACAAGTTGCTCAACGAACTGACGTGGTATGTAGTTTTCACACTTGGCTGAGGGTGTTGCGTCAACGATCCTAAAACTGACTGGTCTCTTCCTTGAGAACGAGCCAAGCAGTTTCGAGATCGTTAAACCAACACTCAAGCCTGAATATAACTGCCGGACATCACCTACTTAAAAGCTGAACACTATACTCAAAAAACTCTCCTCCACAGGTGATGTCCGGCAGTTATATATTCAGGCTTGACACTTCTCTGTAGATTTTATTCCTCAATTACGCATTTTTAATTTTGCCATTAGCAAGATTATACCAGTATACAAGCTTGAATTGCACCTGTGGAGGAGTGTTACTATACTAAAAAGCACTCCTCCGTAGGTGATGGCCGATAATTATAACAGGCTTGATATTTGTCTTTTACAACCCATCACTACAGTTGCAGTGGTCGAAAGGATCACTTCGGAGGAGTGATTTTCGAGCATAGCTTCAGACTATAAGCTTGAAACTATGATCAAAAATCACTCCTCCACAGTGGTTATTTACTCTTCAGCCGCTGATTGTTGATAATAGTAATATATAATACAGTTTTGGTAGGAATTCCCTGAAACAAAGGGTTTTACCTCGAATGACGTTGGTAATTTACATGTGATGTGATTTTTGAGCATAGCTTCAAACTTTGTAACCTGAAGCTATGCTTGAAATCACTCCTCCAAGTCTCAAAGCTGAAAACTGTACTAATAAAACATTCTTCTACAGGTGATGTCCGACTGTTATTTTGAGGCTTCTCCTCCACAGTGATTATTTACTGTTATTTCAAATACTGATTTCAATTGATTTCTCTTTAGGTTAATTTCGTTCGTGAAAGCAGCGCCACTTGAATAATAAAGATAAAAGTTGGCTTTTAACTGGTGGTGACGTCAAGCGGACAGAGTCGTATTGTGGAAAGGAAGAATGGATTATTTTTTAAATTTCAATTGTCAGTGGATGCCCCGCATCAAAAAGAGAAAATTTGTGTTCAAGGAAATTTTCGCTTATAAAAGAAAAAATAATAATTTTTGAAAAGAAGGAAGAAAATGCTTTTTTCATTGTTCGTCATTTTAATTTATTGTTTTATTACGTATTGAATGTAGATTTTCTAAATTTAATTTTTGTTTCCTGAGAATATCTTGCTTTTTTTATTAAAATACAACCTGGCTCTAGAGCTTCACTGCATTATTTTGTTTAAAAAATTAACAAGAAGCTGCAGAGCCTAGGTTGTTTGTACTCTGTTTTCCATTTACACAACCTCGATTCCAGGGCTTCTTGCCTTTTCACTCTTCCGTATTTCGAACAGGCAGGAAACCGTGGGAACGAAGTTTCCATTTATATATTTCCAAAACACTTTTCTAGCGAACATTTTGGTTTGTATCAGACGTTTGTGAATTATTATTTCTCGTGGGAAATAGTATTTATTTGTGCAAATATGTGTTTATTCATATGCATATAATCTGTTATGAAACCTAAAAATAACTAGCCCACAGGCTAGTGTTTTTGAGTATAGTTTTCAGCTTGCGGCTAAAAACTACTTAAAAACACTCCACCACAGGACATTTTCGCCAGTTGTTTTGAGGCTTATGAAGGTATACACATCGCACAGGGCGTCTGATCAGCTTCGAAAATACATTATTTCTACTTTGGTGATAATGTACTAGCCTTCGTATAGTTCAACGGAACATTTGATTGTTTGAGGGAAATGTAGTTACTAAGTCAAAAAGCCAATTATGTAGCTTATCCAGGGGGCGGGGTACAATATAGCCTGAAAGTAACTGCCAGAGGAGTGTTTCTCAATGTAGTTTACAGATATGCAGCTGCAAATTACTCCTCCATAGGTGATATCCGACAGTTTTTTTTGTTTTTTTTTTCAGGCTTGATACAATACTATCAGCAAAAATTGCATTTCTTGTGACATCATTTTTAAAAAATTCAAGAGTCGTATACTGTATTGTGATTATGTGTCAGAGGTGGACTTTTCGACCAAAATAAATTTGTTACAAAAATAGAATTTTCAACGGATGTAATGTTGTTTTAAATAGAAATATTCCATTGTGTTCAAACTCCAACAATTGTATTCAGCAAATGGCGGAAATTTTTAATTAATGCAACAACAACAAAAAAGATTTGAGAATTTCATTGTTTTTTAATTTATTCGAATAATTCGTACCCCCTCTTGAAAATAGTCTAGAGAATAGTCGGTCTGAGGGAGAATTAAGCTAAGAAAATCGGAAGATAAAACGGGAATCGGGCGAAATCGGAAATGTTTGTGGTCTGATATGTACCACAATAATCTCACAAGGTGGTAGTATTTGAAACATATTTCATTTCCATTTACAAACTGACGAACAAACTAAAGAAATGAGTGTTATCTGTATTCGAAATAAAAACAAATAATCACTGTGGAGGAGAATTATTGAGCATTGCTTCAGGCTTTACGCTCCAAAATCACTCATCCACAGTGATTATTTGCTCTTATTTCGAACACTTTAGGCCCTGTACCGATAATGTTCTGCAGAGCTGTATGTTGGCTACCATAAATTGCGAGATTACGAAATGTGTTCTGATGTGTCTGCACTTTTTACAACCTCAAAACAATTCATTTGTGTCCCTTTGGTCGGTGCCATAGGGCAAAAACATGTTCAAAGTCCGCAGTAAACTCGCTAGAACCATAAATATGTGCTAGAACAACCTTTTCTACCGTCTTTACTGCTGACTTTGAACAGGTTTTTGCCCACTGGGTATTAATTATTTTCAGACGCGACAATCAAACAACAGTATATAATCGCAATATGATTACTGTTTTGAGAGGTACAATTAAAGGTGTAGCTATCTCCATTTTATATCGGCGTGGGTAACATCGTGAGTACTGTAGGAATTATGTAATTCGAACTCTATAATTCGGACATATTTTTGGTCCTGTAAAAATTAACTTGGCTGAAAATATTCTGAAAAATCTCTCCTCCACAGTGATGACCAGCTGTCGTCTGAACCAAGTTCCTTGTTTAAACTAAGCTCAACATGCTGAGTTGATTGAATAATTTTACGTCATGAAGAGGTATAGTCTTAAAAAGTATCGCAATGCGTACTTAATGTTTCAAACGTTTATTTGATTATGATTCAGCTGGACGTAGTATAAGATACTATATTTAGAATCACACGTTATTAATTCTGCTTTTCTTTGCATTTTTCTTCATATCTTACTCAGTGGGCAAAAACCTGTTTAAAGTCCGAAGTCCGCATTAAAGACGCTAGAACAACAGTGTATTTACTGCGGACTTTGAACAAGTTTTTGTCCACTGGGTCTTGTACACAAAAGTGTTAAATACAATATTTGATCACGTGACTTTTCATGACGTAATACACGAATGTTGTTCGTTTACTCAGAGGAGATGCTTTACGTTCGTGAATAAACGAAGTGAAATAGACGTCTGTTAATAATAATCTGAAATATATCTCGTACCTAGTTTTCTCGTTTGTTTTTTACACTAGATACTGGGTACGAGTTTGCTGAATGATGCATTCATGTTGATTCAACCGATTAAAAGAATTTAATTATAACTATCGTGCTACTATTGTATTTGAATTTTTTCAAAGTTTCCCAGTGGTCAAAGGCTTGTTCAAAGTCCGCAGTAAAGACGCTAGAATAACGTTGAAAATGTTGTGCTAACTTTTTTACTGCGAACTTTGAACAAGTTTTTGCCCACAAGTTTATGAATAAAATTCTAATAAACAATTCTATTTGTGATTTTTACATTATCTTGAAACGATCGTGTTTTCTTCCTCAGTGGGCAAAAACATGTTTAAAGTCGGCAGTAAAGATGCTAGAACAACGTCGAAGACATTGTTCTAGCGTCTTTATTGCAAACTTTGAACAAGTTTGGACCTACTGGGTAATACTTTAAAGATTCTAATGAACAAGACAAAAACTTTAAGGATAAGCTCGAAAAACAAAGTATCGAAATGCTTACAGTTGTTCTATGTGTAAAAGGCGGATCTCCACTAGGCGAATTCGAAATGAATCCATTACATTGGTTGAAAGGGACGCCATCTGTCAGATGCTACGCATATTAATGTTGGAGCCAACAGTCTTATTTCGTTCTTATGTTTTGCTGCTTATTGATGCCGTATTATCCTCTGCGTAGGAGGGATATTAACATCTATAATCCTAGCGAAGAAAACTATACTTTATTGGCCAAAAAAGGTCGGGGAGACGTGACCAAATTTTGGCTTATTGGCCAATACTTTCCCTCGCCTAAAATTTCACCTAACTTCTTTTTCTCCGACTTGCATTTTCCCACGTCTTTTTTACCTCTGACTAATAATTTTACCCAATTTTTTCTCAAACCAAATCTTTTTGCCAAAACTTTTCCTCGAGCTCGTCCAGCCCCTTAACTTTTTTATTTTTTTTCTGACCTTGGAGAAAAAAAATTAAAAAGTCAAAAGGGGCTGGGAACGAGCTTGTCTTTTCCCATGACCACAATATATTCCCATAAATATGTACTGTCCAGCAACGGGATGTTAACAATTAAAAAGTTAACATCCTCGTCCCAGGGTTCGCCATCCTCATTTCAAAAAAGAGATAAAAATTCCTGGGGACGAGGTTACAACACATAATACTCGTTAAAAGAATATTGTTATCAATATTTAGTCTGAAAAGTTACAACCTCGTTCCCAGGGCTTCTTCTCTCTACGTTTAAATCGGAAGAAGCCCTGGGAACGAGGTTGGAAAAGTGACTAATTCAAAAGTTTAGGGAATACTATTGTAGGAGTGCAACCTCTCGTTCCCAAAAGGCAAGAAGCCCTGGGAACGAGGTTGGTAGGGAGTGATGATATTCTCGGAGATATACAATGATACATTTGATTATTATATATATTTCAACTTTTTCAAAATTTAGTCTGGAAAAAGTGACATAATTCAAATTTGTTTTTGGTAATAAAAGTGACTAAATTTCTCAGCGACCAACAGTTTCCCACATTTTTTCTCACCGACTTTTTTTACCTGATTAAGCTATTTGATATAAGGTGTATTTCTCAACCTCGTTTCCAGGGATCCATGCAATATGCCTTGAGAACGAGGTTGGTGTATTTCTTTGCAAGAAGTGATGATTTTCACGGGGATATACAATGCTACTTTTGATTATTTTGATTATTACAATTCAAAGATATTATTATATTTTTATTCATGCTGAAGCTATAACCCAGTAAACAAAAACTTGTTCAAAGTCCGCAATAAAGACGCTAGAGCAACGTCGAACGACTGCAGACTTTGAACAGGTTCTTGGCCACTGGGTATAATTAGCAAATTGTCTTCACCAAGGAGAATGTTGAAAGGTTCTATCTTCATCAAGGTGCCACCTCCCATCCTGTGGAACCGATCTCTGTTTTTACTTTCACCTATATATATACATATTGTTATAAAAGTAAACATTTGTTTATATCCTGCTTTTTAAACGTTGTTCTAACGTTATTTTGATGACTTTGAACAGGTTTTTGCCGGCTGGGTAGAATATTCTAAGCGTCGTGTATATTTTGATATTATTGAATAAAATATTATGATATTATAAATCAACTTTGTTTGCACCCTGCCGACACGCAACGTCTTACTTATCAACGTCGAAAAGACGTCTTTTCGACGTTGATAAGACGTCGTGTGACCACTGGTAGATATCTCTGTCTTTTAAATCGTGTGATAAAAGTTAGGATTTAAGCTCGCTTTATATCTGGTATATTTTGTCTCTTGTTGGCGAGATCTCCAGCAATGGAATTTATATCATGTTCAAGTGTTAAAAGTTCTGCGTACTGATCGTCTGATTGTGAATTTGATAAGCTCACTTCTCTTTTATGGCCATTATTTGTGTTGGCAGTATCTGTTATGAAAGTCTTCCTCTCGCCTTCCGTAGTATCTGTCGGTGAAAGATCATCGCTGTCATCATCTAGAAGAATAAAAAAGCATATGTATCTATTTCATGCTTTTAATGTGCAGGGAACATTTGTTTCAATCAATTCAACCATGTTAGTTGGTCCTTTCTTCGTCGAACTTAAATATGTACCGGTTCTTAATTCGCCATTTTGGACGGCGTTTATCACCAAGATAGGATTATGATTTTATTTGTTTTACATTCTTCCCATAAAAACGCTATTTACAATTAGTCAATAAATAAAACTAAGGATATGCGAAAATTCATACGTCCGATATTTCAAACGGTTTATAGCTAAAAGTACCACAAACTATAGCACGTTCCCTGTCGGTACGTGAGGTTTTTTCATTGTTTTGACGTTCGTCACGTGCCCGCATTGGGTTGCGTATAATGTAATTATTGCATGGTTTTTGCCACTTGGGCGCAACCTCGTTCCCAGGGCTTCTTGCCTTTTTGAAACACGGAAAAGCTCTTCCGTGTTTCGAAAAGGTAAGAAACCCTGGGAACGAGGTTGAGGAAGTTAGAATAAATCTGGAAATTTCGACTTATTTCGCCTAGTAATAGTGCATATGCTGCAGAGTAGAAAACCGAGAGGGGGTGAAATCCACCATCTCCCAGGCCTGTAAACTGATATTCTAATATTTTTTAGGGAAAGTTTTTTAAAATATTCCGCGAGTTGACGCGCTTGCGTAAGTATGCAAAGTAAGATGTGCATATTAAAATCTGCCCCACCGTGATGCGAGGAACAATATCGATATATATATATATATATATATAAATCGTAACTCTCCACTTCTTCTAACTCTCCATTTAGCCGTCCCCGCTAATAGGAAGTTAGCAACCTCGTTCCCAGGGCTTCTTGCCTTTTCGAACACGGAAGAGCGGCGATCTTCCGTATTCAAAAAGGCAAGAAGCCCTGGGAACGAGGTTGAGAGGCTGAATTAAGCCTGCGAATTGTATACCTTAATTATTATTATTACATAGGAGGTGATAAGCTGGTGAGATGACTTTTCTTTCATTCGCGATTATATGGAAAAATTCTAGTCCGTTCGTGCCAGCTCGCTTCCATATAATCAGGCCCAACCTCGTACCCAGGGCTTCTTGAATTTTTTACAATACGGCAAGCCCTGGATGCAAGGTTGAATCTTTGCTCATGGTTTTGTAAATATGCAATATAAGCATGCGCATAAACTGGCCCGTTTGCAGGGAGCAAACCGGTTTAAAAGCGATTATATACCGAGCCAGCCCGTTTAGTGAGCCAGTCCGCCCTAGCTCTAATCGGACCAGCTCGTTTACACCACCGGACTGCACATTACAACTTTGAAAGTGAGCTTGCCCCGTTAATTAACTGGCCCGTATGTCGGGGTCTCAAAATGATCAAACTCATTCCCAGCGCTTCTTGTCTCTTTGATTTTTTTTCGGGTGTGTATATGTCGACAATTATACTTTGCAATATAGTTTGCAGAATTGCAAAATGATGAACTCATTGCCTATACACATTGCCTTTATATATTATTACCTTTAAATGTCGGGTGCGTTATATGAAGTCTTACACGCAGTACTGCCGCAAAGCACCCTCGTCTCTGAATTGCCGAAAAGAAACATGGAGCGCCATAATAGTGTTCCATCATACGGCACTCTATTTGGCGGCATCGTTCCCCGTTAACTTTATAAAACGAATGTTTACAAATAAACACGCGCGGAAAAAACATCACAAACATGTCCGCAAAAAAGATGAAATTTCAATCAGGCGAAATAGATATACTGGCACCCTCGTGTGAGCCTGGAAAATGCAGGTACAGTAGTGACTCATTTAACCGTTTAAACGCCATGAATTAAATTCTGCTTGCTCTAATTTTCTGCAATACAATTTTATTTGCATACGCTATCGAAAAACAACAACAACAACCCTCTCTGACGCACGTTGACGCACCAGCGCAAGGACTACGTTATGGTCGATATAAAAGCTCAGTTAGCTTGCTGATCGGGGTGGTTGTTTCCCAGCGCAAGTTTAGTAGAGAAGAGAAATAAGAAAGAGATAAAGATATAGTGCACTTGCTACAAACAAAAAAACATTAAAGACGAATTTAATGTTTAATGTAGAAAACAAAAGGTTCTAGAACAGTATCGGCGTATTCTTTTCGCCGCGCGAAGCAAACGAGTCCCAATTTTTTAATGATTTTTTTTAAAATTCTCTGAAAAAACATTAAGAGGTGGGAAGGCTGTAAGGGCTTGTTTTTGGTACTCTTTGTGGGTCTAGATGGAGCATTTCGGTTTCTTAAGGACCGTTGCCTTCTCCATAAGTCGCTTGGGTTATCTAAACTTCGTTTCGGCTATTTCTTTAGCTCAAAACCTAAGATTTTTTTTAAATTTATTTTTAGCACCATGTGAATTTCGAGCTGTTATGGTCTCCATTCATGTTCATATATCCTTCAACTATTTCTAATGTGTTGTCTAGGTAAAAAAAGTAAAAAAGGTAGCTAGCTACCCATCGCCTTCCTTTTTTTTCCTTTTTTTTTTTTAAGATCGATAATTTGGACGCTCTGTCCGAATCTCACCCAACATGTTATATATCATTGGAAAGATAATTTGTTCACCTTTCATTTGCTTTTCATCCCATTTAAAAATATTATTTACTTTTTGAAATATTTACTAATGTATAATGGCGTGTAAAAAGATCGCTCTGAAAATAGGTCAGGTCCGCCTGAAACACCTGTGAATACCTTTATATGTTTCCCCATTCCATATGAACCCAGGGTATACACCACAAATTTTAAAGATGACATAAAAATTATAAAAACCTATTTACATGATTATATCACTTAAGTTAACTTTGAATTAATTTTTTTCATAAAAAATATTATTTTCTGTCGTGAAAATTTCACTCTCCTCCGAAATGACATTTCTGAATTTAAAGATAAAAATGATGAAAAGTTTATGTTTAGATGCTGAAATAAAAGTAGAAAAATATATTTTTTTCAGAATTGGACTCAGGCAAGAAAAAAAGAAACAACGTCAGAACGAACCGAATCAAACAAGAATGCAGTTGCAAAGTACAGAATGAAAAAAAGTTTCGAAGACACATTCAAAAACAGCGAAAGCAAAAGAGTTAAAAACACGTAAAAAAAATGACTAGAAAACATGAATGAAGGTGAACAGGCTGAGTACAAGAGAAAAGCAGCAGAAAGGAAAAAAACATCCAGGGAGGCCAAAAAACTCAGCAACAATGCAAATGATGCCAAAACATCTGAACTAACAGCTCCAGTTCCATACAAATGAGCGCAAAGTTTTGGAAAAGCAATTAACAAATCTCTGAGATCACTACTATTTTCACCAAATAAACGCAAAGTAGTTGTTGCTAGACTTGCCAAGCGTGTTGGTCTCATAATCCAAGAACAACTTAAAACCGGAATAGGGGTCAAATGCCACTTAGTGAGGAAACTTGTTACAGAATTCTTTTTTAGACCAGACATATGCCTATACCAAGTATGAAAGATGAAATGACGGTGTGGAAAGCAGGAGAAAAAATCAAACTTAGAAAACATTATTTAACACTGTTTCTCAGGAAGGCACATCAAATATTCTGCGAGATGTATCCTGATCACAAGATAGGGTTCAGCAAATTCTGTGAACTAAGACCAGAAAATGTATTGCTAATGAAAGAAACACCAGCAGATCAATGTAAGTGCAAAACCCCATGAGAACTTTTTCTTGTTGTTAAAAGCATTAAAACTTTTTGGACACTTACTTGTGTGACACTGAATGTGACTCATCTTGTTGGGAAAACGCTTGTGAAAACTGCAAAGATGGAACTAAACTTAAAATAGCATTAAAACCGGAGCATATGATCAATTATAGATAATAGGAGTCAAAAGAATATGAAACTATTGATAAAAATGATTAAGCAAAAAATATACAAAAATGTTATGTGACCTGAATGAATTTTGTGCTGGAGAGGTACTAGAAATACTGCAATCAAGTTAGGAAAGAACATTAAATCATATAAATATTAAACGAATACAAGCAGCAGAGTTTGAAAGTGCCAAACAAGCAGAAAGAGTCAACTCGAGTACTCCAGATAGACTTTGCAATGAATTATTCATGCGAGTATCAAAACGAAATTCAATCAGCATTATGAAGCAGAGGTAGCGTAACTTTGTTTACGGCAGCAACTATCGCGGTGATTGCAAATGTTTCCTGATTTTTAGATCCGGACGTTCTTGTCTGAGTCAATTATTACAGTGCCATGATAACATTTTAACACTATTTGAAGAAGGACTTAATGTAGATACGACCATATACCTTGATTTCAGCAAAGCCTTTGGCAAAGTAGATATAAACATTCTACTTGGGAAAATAGCAACTAATGGTATTAGTGGGAAACTATTGAAATGGATTAGCT